>JAVSBS010020032.1:0-15963 GCA_033124195.1 Coracias cyanogaster
AATTAAAAAAAAAAAATAGAAAAGGAGGAGGGTGAAAGAAAGAAGAGATCCTGATGGAAATCAGGGCACCCTGACCAGCTCCTGCTTGGAGAGAGGGGAAGGCGAAGGCGGAAACGAGATTTCCCTACAAGTTTTTGCTGCTGAAGGTTGCTCAGGAGCCTTCCTCGGTCGGCGAGGGGGGGTGGGTTTGTTTGCTTCTTTCTGCTTTCCCTCCCTTCCCAGTCTCTGCTCCGCAGCCTGACCGTACGGAGGAAAGGTGGAGGGGTGGGGGGGAGGGGGGGGGAAGAGCCAGCCACCCAAAAAGAAAACCCAGCTTCGAGCCGTCACCCTCCGCCACGGAAGAAGAGAAGGGGTATCGAGACTAAGAGAAAAAACAAGAAGAAGAAGAAAAGGATCTCGGCTCGTCCAGCCCTTCAGCGGCAACAGAAGCAGACAGCGAACCCGGTGGATTTTTTTTTCCCCCCTTCTTCGGCGTTTCTTTGCCAGCGCAAGGACTTCCACACAGGAAAAAAAAAAAAAAAGAAAAAAAAAAAAGGCAAACGACAAACGCAGAGACCGAACACACACAAAAAAGCAAGACTAATAATGAACAATCCTGTTAATCCGCTGTCCCGAGGGCTGGGGATGTGTCCCGGCTCGGGAAGTTGTAGGCTGTAGAAGTTCTGCCTCTCCCCCATGTACTGTGCTGTCTAGAGCTTGTTTCCCCTCACCCTATTTTTTTTTTTTTTTTTGGTGCTTTATTGCTGTTATTGTTATTATCTTAATTTTTATTATTCATGATGTGCTGTTAGAAACCACTCCGGGACTACTCCAGCAGTAGGAAGACCGAGGAGTGGAGTGGATGAATATACCGATGAGAGATCCAGTAATCCCTGGGACAAGCATGGCTTATCATCCTTTTTTACCTCACCGGGCACCGGACTTTGCCATGAGCGCTGTGTTGGGACATCAGCCGCCCTTCTTCCCGGCTCTGGCTTTGCCTCCCAACGGGGCAGCTGCCCTCTCCCTTCCCGGGGCTCTGGCTAAACCCATCATGGATCAGTTAGTGGGGGCTGCAGAGACTGGTATCCCCTTTTCTTCCCTGGGCCACCAGGCAGCAGCCCATCTGAGGCCTTTAAAAACTCTGGAGCCAGAAGAAGAGGTAGAAGATGATCCGAAAGTGCATCTGGAAGCCAAAGAGCTTTGGGAGCAATTCCATAAAAGAGGCACGGAGATGGTGATTACCAAATCGGGAAGGTAGGTCTGGGTCGGGGGTTCGTGCCTTTTTTTTAATTCTTCTTCCCCTTCTTCCCCACCCCTCAGTCTCTGCACCCCACTAGGCTGCTCCAGAGCAAGGCTCTTTCACCGGCGGCTTTCTCCAGAAAGCTCCTTTCACCTGGAATTATGGAAAAGTTTTAGGCAGCTGAAGATCCGAGCCCATCTGGGGCACCACGCTGCTGGGGGAGAAACTCAACCAGGAACCGGCCCTGCTCAGCCTGAGCGTGTGCAGGGGGCGAGAGGGTCCCTTCATGGTTCAGTAGCTTAGTACTTTCTGGAGACGACTGGTAGCAGAAAGAAAAGAATTTGGGATTGGGAAAGGAGCTGGCCTGATTGCAGCCTTGCTACGCGTAGGGTGTGTTTGTTTTTTCCCTCAAGAGAGAGAAGGGAGAATAAAAGGAAAAAATAAATCTTTGGAGAGGGGTATGGCTGCTGGTGAGGCAGGAGCTGCAGGAGGGCAGATAGGCTCCAGTTATCGGCTCCTTCGCTTGTCCCTCTCTCTGCTGGCATCTAGGCGTGCATTTGTGCCGACTGATTCTATCTGGAAGCGCACAAAAAGCTGACAAAAATCCCCGGCGGTGGTGCAGCCGCTGCTGTGGTGGCAGGAGGGCTTTAGCAGCCCTGTCCCTCTATTTATGTAACCTTCACGTGGGAATGAATGAACGTACGCGGCGCGTCCACCCTCGGCGTTTCTGCTTTTTATGGCTTTACCCATCTGAAATCCCTCTCTATATTCGCCACTCGTTGACACCCGTGCCCTTTTACAACTCTACCTATGGCTGCGATGACACTTAGGGGGGAAAAACCCCCTTGCACCTGGCTGTTTTTCTGAGAGACTCTCTTAGAAACCTCCCAAACAATTCGCGTGTAATTTGCCAGGAGAATTACTCGAGGAAGCCACTCCTGAAAAGTCTTCTTAGATGGCCTTCAGCTGCCTTGCTGGAGCTTCACCTACTTGCAGAGCACCAGTTGCAGGCTTACAGGCTCAGGAAAAAAAAAAAAAGAAAAAGAAGCAAGGAAGGGAAAAAAAAAAAATCCCCTCGCCCATTTTACTGCTTTCCCGAAGTTTTCGCTGTTAATTGTGGTCAAAAGTTTTTGCGCGAAAGCCTCGGCGAGCATTAAGCGCTCTTACATGTTGCAAAGTCATGTGTTTCCTTTTAAGCTGAGATCGCTGGATGCCAACCGCTCGATATAATAAACAGCAAATTTGTGGTATCCTGTTGCAGTTCGGAGCCGGGCTCGGGAGCGGAGGGGAGCGGGCTTTGCAGGGAGCCCTCCGCACCGGGGGTGGGTCACCCCGGGAGGCTGCGGCGCTGGGACAGCCCCGGCCCCCTCGCTCGCTTGCAGGGGGTTTTGCCCTCTGCAAGTTGGAGGACTCCCCTCGCCGCTCTTTATCGGTGCAGAGCCTTCGAGTTATGCGGAATCGTCCCTTCATCGGGGTGCGATCGGTTCCCAGTTCTTTGTTTAGCGGGCGGAAAGGAAAATAAAGGCGAGATCCGGGAGCCCCAAGTGAGGCTTTGCTGTTTAGGAATGGCAGAGGGTAGGCGCCTGCTGATTTCTAGGGAACACGTACGTCTCCCATCCCAGGGACCATTTTCTCCTGAAAGTTTTGAGCGTTTGAGGAACCTTTTCGCTGAGGGCGAGGGGAAGCCCTTTTTTTCTGGGAGTGGGGGGACGCAACTTTTCTGTTTCTGATAGCTGAAGCGATTGCTTGGTAGACGCGCTACCGAGATTTAGGAGCTTATTTAAACGCTGTAATTAATTTTATTTTATTTTCGTCTTGTCTTTTCTTTACCTCCCCCCCCACCCCCCCCCCCCCCTTTCTGCCTATAGGAGAATGTTTCCTCCATTTAAAGTGAGATGCACTGGACTGGATAAAAAGGCCAAGTACATTTTATTGATGGATATTGTGGCGGCTGATGATTGTAGGTACAAATTCCATAATTCCCGGTGGATGGTAGCCGGCAAAGCTGACCCTGAAATGCCAAAGAGAATGTACATCCACCCGGACAGCCCGGCCACCGGCGAACAATGGATGTCCAAAGTGGTCACCTTTCACAAGCTGAAGCTCACTAACAACATCTCTGACAAGCACGGATTTGTGAGTGCTTTTTACACCTTCCTTTGCGCCCCCCTCCTCCCCTCCGCTTCCCCTCCCCGGCTGCCCGGCCGGAGCGGTGGGTCCCGGCGGGGGGAGCGCAGCGGCTGCTCGGCTGGGGCCGTGCCCGCAGCCCCGGCTGCAGCTCCTGCCGGCCTCCCAAATGCGGGGAAAAGGGGGATAAATCCCACACCCTCCCCTCCACGCACGCGGGGTCGTGCGTCTGTCCGGTTTAGAGTATTCCTTGATTTTTAATTTTTTTTTGTGTGTGTGCTGCTGAGGTCAGGATGAAGCCCTCGAGTCTATCCCGTAACCTCTCCGTGCCATTCAGCTGAATTTAGAGATATATTAAATGAACTTTAGAGATATATTTCCAGCACAGTGCAACTCGATATTTCTGTGGCGACTTTATTTATCGATCTATATTTTTTTAATACAGTCGATCACACTTTTCAAGCGTAGGAAAATGATATGCATTCTGTGTATAAAGGGCTTAAAGGCCTAAGTACGCAAACATTTAAATATATATTAATCTGGATAATGTAAAGCAACCCGGAGTGAAAATAAACAGGCACCAAAATCAGAGGTCAAGTTGCCCATTCATGTCTATCCACTCCTTTTACATTTACTGGGTGTGCAGAGATAAAAACTTACCCTAAGAGTGAAATCAAACAAACCTGCTGATAAGTGCCCTGACGATCCTCGCCGTTTCTTTCTATTCCTGGGGAAGCCTCTGCCGCGGAGCCGGGGGCTGCTGGTGGTGGCCGCGGCCGGGGGATCTCTAATGTGCCGAGGATTGCATTTGCTGGCTGTGATTTGATTAGGCGATACATTTTTTTTTTTTTCTGCCTTTCGCAGAAGGCCTTAAGTGGATTGGGGCGAGCAATTAGACCTAGCCGAGGCTCTCGTGGTGGTGTTGCTGTTGTAGCTGCTGCTGCTCCTTTACTTGATTTTATTATTATTATCATTATTTCACGATGACATCAAAAGGCATTGCGGCCGGAGCCCAAGCGGCTTCTCCCCCTCTCCTAGGAGAGCGCTGCTGGGGTTGTACCCCCCCGCTCCCCTCCTCCGGGAGGTCCAGCGGAGAGCCTAACCCCGGCGAGCTGGAGCTGTCAGTGCTTTGTGTTGGATGCTGCAAGGCGTGTGCGTGTGTTTGGAGTGTGCTCGGCGGGGAGGAGGAGTGAGGGGAGGCAGGAGAGGGAAGGCAAATTAGGAGGAGAAAGTGCCGGTGGCCGGGGGAAGTGCGAGGCGGGGGTGCTGCTCCAGCTGACCGTCTTCTTTCCCCCCCCCGCCCTCTCTGCTGCCGGCCGCTGCTCCCCCCGCCCCCCCTGCGCCCTCCAGACCATTTTAAACTCCATGCACAAGTACCAGCCCCGGTTCCACATCGTCCGAGCCAACGATATTCTCAAGCTTCCCTACAGCACGTTCCGGACCTACGTTTTCCCGGAGACGGAATTCATCGCAGTGACCGCATACCAGAATGATAAGGTAAGGAGATTAAGAAAGGATTTGTTTTTACGTCTTTTGGCTTTTAGGAGAGCTTTTACTCTGCATTGTTCCCTTAAAAAAATCACGAAGCCCATCCCGTGCCTCTCTCTCTCCCCGCCTCGTCTTTCCCCCAGAACCTTGATCCAGCTTCGGGAAGGCGCCGGGGAAGGGGTCGAGGACTCTCCTAACACCGACCTCGGGGAAGGCAATTAAGGGAGGGGGGGGGGGAGGATGTTTAGGAGTTAGTTTTCTGCTCCCTGGTATGGGGAAAGGGGTAGGATGGGGTGGGGATGGCTGCTCTCAGTGTGGATTGAATCTAAGACGCATCAGGGGGAAAAAAAAAAAAATCGGCTCCGTGTGTCGAAAGATGGGGGGTGGAGGGGAGAGCAGCGGAGCTGGAGATTTTGTAATTCTTCCTGGCCTTTGTGCTGTTTTAGCTCCTTTAACAGCAATTGGCAATAAGGCCGGAGCGCACGTCTGGTTCCTATTATTATTATATTATGATATTTTTTTTTTGCATCCTGCAGTGTTTTATTATTTTTTGTGGTGCAGAAATATGCTCTGATCAGAGAGGGGTATCTCGCTTGAATTTAGCTGGAAGGTCTGAAAAAGCCCGTGTGAGAAAGTTTCGCAGCGCTGCGGACGCTGCCTTTCCATTTTTGCTGGTTTATTGTCGCTTGCCACGAAGGTGGTATAGTGGGGAGAGTGGCAAATGGCGAATTTACGGTAATTAAGTCAAGTGGAAGGAAGGGAAGGAGCCAAAAAGGGGGCTTTGATTTTTTTTTTTCTTTTCTGTCTATAAATTATAACTTTGCGTGCGTGTGCGTTCAGCGCAGGGGGTCTGGATGTGCAGCGCCCGCTCGCTGCAGCTCCCCCGTGCCTCTTTCTACCCCCTCCCATCCTTCAGTATGAGAAATTAAGGGTTGAAGAGCTGGGGTCTGCACCCCTCTGCCCTCGATTTCTGAAAAGCCGCTTCTCCCTCGGGGCTCGGGCTCTTTTCCTCTCTTCCTGCGGCCGGGCGCTTGCAAAGAAACAGAAAGAAAAATGTGTGCGCGGAGAGTAGACTTTGCTTTGGGACTTATCAGCCGGGCTGTTGGCCCCGGTCTATCAGCTGGGGCCGGCTTGTTTGAAGGACAGAAAGGAGGGTATTTGTCCGATTGCCGTGAAAAGCGCCGGGAAAGCGGCGTGCGGGAGCGGCGGGGAGCCCTCGGCCCCGGCGCTGCGGGAGCGGGTCAGGAGGCACGGCCCGGAGCACCTGGATTAGAAGTCCTGCTGGTTTTTTTTTTAGCAGTGGGTTTTCCTGCTCTTTTCCTGCTCCCGGTCATGCGGCAGAGGCGGGAGGGGGGGCACCTGGGGACCCGGGGTCTGTCCTGCCCGGCGCTCAGCCCCAGGCCGGGCTTTGCTCCTCGGGGTCTTGCTCTCCTCTCAAACTGGGGGTTCCAGCCCAGTCCAGGAGTGGGACCGTGGGCAGGCGGCATCCCCGTCCCCATCCCCTCCACCTCCATCCCGTTATAGGGAGGGGAGCTCCCGGCTGGGGCTTTAAATCTGCCTCCGTGCATCGTATCTGCAGGCACAGGGAGTTGTGGGGTGCTCTGCACCCCCCCACCCCTTCAAAACGCAGCTATTCCCTGCAACAACCCGAATCTCGAGGAAACCTCTAAGCATCCATCAAAAAACCTTACAGATCCCCTCCAAAAAAAATCACCTGGCTCCTGGCACCCCCAGTGCCCCAACACGCACGCACACATGAAGCATAATGCGATTATATGAAGTATTTTATTATAGCAAGGGGGTGGGTATGATTCCTTTGCGGTTTAATTATGGCATTTAAAGAGTTTTAAGCCCAGGCATAACTTGCACGGATCGCATTGCACGGCGAAATTAATTCCGATGTGGTGGCAGCAACACGGGGCTCTTTCATTGCCACCACAGCCCGGGTCACCGGCCAGCCTGGCCAGGGGATTGGGTGCAAGCTGGCTCGGGAAAACATGGAGATTCACCCCAAAACCAGGGACCATTGCCCTGTGCCCTGTCCTGCTCCTGCCGGGGTCCTGCCAGCGCTATGGGAATAGGAGAGAGGATGTTTTTGGTGTTGTTTTTTTATACAAATTTTCCTTGTTTCTTCCCAAATCCCCTTTTTTTTTTTTTTTTTTTTTTTTTTTTGTCTCCATCCTATAGATCACTCAATTAAAAATTGACAACAACCCCTTTGCCAAAGGTTTTCGAGACACCGGGAATGGAAGGAGGGAAAAAAGGTGAGTCTGGACAGCTTATATATAGGCACCTCGTTTAGTTTTCATGTGTAAAGCTCAGAACCTGAGCAGAGGTCAAAATCACCTTGCCTGGCCTCCAAACCACACTTCTCCCCGCCAAAATTCGTAAGGATCTTGTCATTAATAATGCCAAACTGATTGCATGGGAATTCTTTCCTGCCTTCCACCTTGGTTTTTCACGTCACAGGGGATGGCTGGCCAGAGGGATGGTGGGATGTTAAGCAAGTATCACCAGAGAAAGATGTTTCCCTTCAGATTTTGAAAGGGAATATTACATGATAGTTTGTACCTGGGAGTGGGGAAGAGGGAGAACTGAGAGCAGAGCTAGTCACTGGTTGGATCTCCTCTGGCATTTTCCTGGGGTCCGTATCAAAAATACTAAAGTGTGGAGGAGAAACTTATTAATAAACTGTTTTGACAGAGGTGTCTTGTGAATATGGAAGTAATTAACAATAGGAGATTTTTTATTCTTTCCAAAAGCAGCAGGATGCAGTTTGTGCCCCAGGTAGACAGATCTCATTTTAATAGGACTCTAGATTTTTGTTTTTGATATTGGAGAAAATAGAGAAAGCGGTGATTTTTTTTTGTTGCCTTTGACAAGCAGTATGTCTTTGGGTTTTGAGGATTTTTTTTGCTACAGCGAACAGGATATTTTAGCCATTTGCACTCGGGTTTAGATACTTTAGCTAATGAATAAATCTGCCTGTTTCTTTTTTTTTTTTAGCAAAAAAAAGAATTGGGGGGAAATGTAGTGTAAAACAAGAGGCCTTTCTCCCTGCCCAGCACTGCACCCAGCACACACACACACACACACCCCCCTGCTCCTCTTGTCCGTCAGTGTGAAAATAAAGCCAGCACTGGAGCCACAGGACGGAAATGATTTCTAATTTATTTCTAAATATAAATAGATTTTTTACTCCGGGTTAATTGTTGGTGAAAAGATTACATAAAGTGCCTAACAAAATAACCACTTCCTAGCAATCTTAGCAACCATTAAGATGGCTCATATCTCTGGAACATCCTCGCCTTTTAAAAGCTAATCTCCAGGGAATGCTTCCCTCTCCCCTCCGCCCCTTGTCTTTAATATCTGCCCTTGCTGAGGAGCTGCTTCCAAGAAATCTCCTCTCATTAGCAGCCAAGTCCTGCCTGCCAGAAGCGCGTTCCCCCCTCGAGGGGACCGGGGCCCTTCGTTCCCCTGCCCCAGTCAGCCCCGAATAGGAACTCAAGGAGGGGCTGGGGAAGGGATGGGGTGTCCTGGGGGGGTGTCCGGGGGGGGTACCCGGGTCTGCTCGCCCAGCGGGTGCGTGTGCCCGCAGGAAGCAGCTGACCCTGCAGTCCATGCGCGTATACGACGAGAGGCAGAAGAAGGAAAATCCCACCTCGGATGAGTCGTCCAACGAGCAGACGGCCTTCAAGTGCTTCGCCCAGTCCTCCTGCCCTGCCGTGCCCGCCGTCGGCACCTCCAGCCTCAAAGGTGAGAGCTGCGGCCCCCGGACCCCCCCGGGAGAGCCTGGGTGCTTGCTCCATTGGTGGACGGATCCTGGCCTGTACCACTGCCCTCTGGCACCGGCCTTGCTTCCTTCCTTCTTTCCTTCCTTGCTTTATTACTTGTTGTTTTCTCTCTTCTCTCTCCTCTCACCTCTTTCTCTTCTTTATCTCTTTTCTTTCCCACTCTCTCTCTGTCCTTTTTGCTCTTTTTATCTCCTCCTTTCCTCCTCCTTTCTCTCACTCTCCTCACTTTCTTTCTTTCTTTTTAATTTTCTCATTCCCTCTCTCCTGTTTGGTGTCTCTCATTCTCTCTCTGCCCTCCTCACTCTTCCTCTCACTCTTCCTCTCACTCTCTTTCTCCTCTTTGCTCGCTCTCTCCCCTCGGCCTCCCTCTCCCGCTGCTGCACTTTCATTCCTCCCCTCCTTGGTTCAGAAAGAAGCCAGCTCCGAGTCAAGGGAGCAAAGACAGACCACGGGGCAAAAGTTCAAAACTGGAGTCACTCCATTAATATTCCTCGCTGAATCTGTTATTAGAGGAAGGATATTTTAGCCTGGATACAGTCCCGAACTTTGTTATAGAAAAGTCACCCTCGGTTTCTCTCGGTGCGGGGCTGGGAGCTGGCTGCGGCTCTCTCACATGTATTCATCCATCCCGGGGGGGGGGGTGCAGGGGGAGGAGGAAACAACCTCGGTTTTGTAGTTGCGTTACTCGTTTGTTTAAAGTCCTGCCGAGCTAAGGGGAGGGGAGCTGGGAGGGGACCCGAAAAGCAAACCAGAGCTTCGCACCTGGGGCGCTGAAATTAGGAGATGAAGTACAGAGGAATCCAGCGAAGCCTTGCATGCGTTCGGGGAGGAGGAGGAGGAGCAGGGTCCAGGGGGTGATGGAGGTGGGTGCGTGTCTCTTCAAAGTTTGCCCGTCGAAAGGGCTGAAAACTTTGGAAAAGTTCTTAGGAGACACATCCCCAAGGCCCTCCAGCCTGGCGTCCTGCCGTCCCGCCGCCTCTGCCGCGGCCGGGGGTCCCGGGGGTGGGAGCGGGCGCCCGGGCAGCCCCCCGGAGCTGGGGTGGGGGTCTCTCTCCTCGGGGCCGCCGCTTTGCTTCGCAGCCGGTTGTGCTGCGCTGTGTAGGACTGGGGTTGGCTCGGATGGGGCAGGCGATGGGAGCCGAGAGGGTGTATTTATTTATATAATCATCATCATCAAAAGGAAGTATTTCCATCTGAATCCCCGGCCGGCCGAGAAGCCTCTCTGCCCCCTCCCCAGCCCGGCGCGGGCTTAGGGACGTGCAAGGGCCGGATCCCAGCCCCGGGCTGCCTTTGTCTTGCAGATCTCTGCCCCAGCGAGGGAGACAGCGATGCAGACAGCAAAGACGATCCCTTGCTAGAAGCCAGCGAGTCGGGCAAAATCAGCACGACCACCGGCACCACCCCAGCGCCGGCCGGCTCCGCCGCGGCCGCCGGAGACGACCCCCGGGAGAAGGGCGGCAGCCCCTCCAAGAGCCACTTCTTCCCCGGTGACTCTGCGGGGAGCCGCAGCCGAGAGAGGACGGAGAAAGCCCCTCCGGACTCCCGGCACAGCCCCGCCACTATCTCTTCCAGCACCCGGGGGGGAAGCCTGAGCGGCGAGGAACTGAAAAGCCCCCTCCGGGATGGCCCTAAAGTAGATGAGAACCGGCTGCTGGGGAAAGAGCCCTTCGCCCCTTTAACGGTCCAGACCGACAGCACGGCCCACCTGAGCCAGGGACACTTGCAGAACCTCGGCTTCCCCCCTGCCCTGGCCGGCCAGCAGTTCTTCAGCCCGCTGGGGAACGGGCACCCGCTGCTGCTGCACCCCGGGCAGTTCGCCATGGGGGGGGCGTTCTCCGGCATGGCCGCGGGGATGGGGCCGCTGCTCGCCACCGTCTCCGGGGCTTCCGCCGGTGTCTCGGGACTGGACAACACGGCCATGGCCACGGCGGCGGCCCAGGGACTCTCGGGAGCATCGGCGGCTGCTTTGCCTTTCCATCTGCAGCAGCACGTCCTGGCTTCGCAGGTACCGCATCCCCCCCGCCCAGCGCTGCCCCTCCGGAGCGTGGGGGCCCCGCCCCGGGGGAAGGGTAGCGGGGCACCCCCGTTAGCCTCCCCGCGATGGGTTCTGCCCGCCCCCCTCCCCAGTTCTCTCTGCAGGGGCAGGCGCCGGGTTTGAGGGGCAGGCGGGAGTGGGAGAGCCCCGCGGCGGGGGGTGGCCCAGTTTGAACTCCCGGAGCTCTTCCGTGTTGCTCCCCGGGACAGTGTGCCGGGGCCAGGCCCCTGCCGCCGCCCCCCCGGGGGCTGGCAGCTCTCCCGGGGTAGTCTCAGCGCCCAGTCGGGGCTGCAAGGCGGGGAGATGCCCGGGGCCGCGCTGCGGGGGGGTGGCTGCACCTGCGGGGACAGAGCGTTTGCACCAGCAAAGGAAAACCTCCCAGAGGAAGGGGGGAGTGGGGCACAGACACCACGACCCTTATGTAATTTCGCCCCGCGTTGGGCCGCGACCCCCCCCGCAGGGTGGGGGCCGTGCAGGGCAGAGCCGCGGGAGGGAGCGGGGGCTCCTGGCCCGGGCAGCGAGAGCTGGGCTCTTCTCCCCTCCCGCGGGCAGCAGCAGCCCGGCCGCTGTTCGGCTCTTCAGCTCTCCCGCTGCCGTGCGCTGGGAGGGGCTGGCGTGGAGTTGCCGCCGAGCATCCCCCGGGGGGGTATGTCCAGGCCGGTAACCCTTCCTTTCTCTCTCCTCCCCTCCCGCAGGGCCTGGCCATGTCTCCCTTCGGAAGCCTCTTCCCCTACCCCTACACCTACATGGCGGCGGCAGCCGCCGCCTCCAGCGCCGCCTCCAGCTCGGTGCACCGGCACCCGTTCCTCAACGCCGTCCGGCCCCGGCTCCGCTACAGCCCCTACCCGCTGCCCGTCCCGCTGCCCGACGGCAGCAGCCTCCTCACCACCGCCCTGCCCGGCCTGGCCGCCGGCTCCGGCGAGGGCAAAGCCGGGGGGATGACGGCCAGCCCCGGCGCCGCGCCCCTGGACTCCGCCTCGGACCTCACCAGCCGCTCGTCCACCCTCTCCTCGGGCTCCGTCTCCCTCTCCCCCAAGCTGGGGGCAGACAAGGAGGCGGCCACCAGCGAACTGCAAAACATCCAGCGCCTGGTCAGCGGGCTCGACCCCAAGCAGGACCGATCCCGCAGCGGCTCCCCGTAACCCCCCCGGCACCCGGGGGCTCATTTCAAATCAGTCTCGCAGTGCACTTTGTTTGAAAGAAACCACATCCTCCCCCCGCGAGGTGTTTTTTTTTACCCCCCTATTTTTTTTTTTTTTTTGTTCCTTCACCTTTCTTTCTATTTTTTTTTTTTTTTAATATAAAATCCCCCGGCGTTGTGTGCGCGCTTATCAGCAAAAAGGTATCTGGCGAAGCAGGGGGGGGTGAGGGTAGGGAGAGGGTCGGGGGTGGGGGAGCGGAGCCGAGGAGGGAGAGCTGGGTCGGAGGCTGCTCGCAGGGAGCAGGCTGGCCCGGCCGGGTCACCGGCGGGGCTGCAGCATCCCCTATCATCTGTCTTTTTTGGTTTTTTTGTTTTTTTTTTTTTAAACTGTGTAAAAAACCCCAAAAACAAAAGAAAGAAAAAAAAAAAGGAAAAATACCTAAAAGAAAAATAAAACAACAACAACAACAACAAAATCAAACAAACGTATGAATAAAAACAAAGTAAGAGAAGTGATTTTTTTTTTTTTTTTTTTATTTCCGGAAGAAAAGTGTGTAAGTAACTTGCATATCGGTTCTTCAACAGTTGTTTCCTGGGCGGGTTGTTAAGGACAACCCCCTTAGTCGATATTAAGGGAAGCTGTGTGTTTAAAATATTATTGTGATGTCTGAGAGCCAGTCGGTGGCTTTTTTTGCATGTTCCATAGTAGTCTGCTTTTTTTGAGGGGGTGGGGTATTTTTTTATTTCGGTGGGGTTTTGTTGTTTATTTTTAATGCTCGTTTGAAATCCCAGGGAAAAAAAATATTATGAATAATAATAATAAAACCAAGAATAAGACCCTCGTCCCTCTACCTGAAGCATCCTCCCTGTAGCAACAACAATAAGAAGTGTAGTTGGAAAGAAAAAAAAAAAAAAAGTGAATTTATTTTATCTAAAAACCTCTGTAGCTTGACTGTAGGTTTATCACAGCTTTCCCTCTTTAATTGTATATGCAATAACAGGTTTAAACATACTGAGAAGAAGAGAAAAGCAGACACTATTATTAAAACAAAGTATTTATGTAATTATTTGATAACTCTTGTAAATACGTGGAATATGAATACTCAAAATTAAACTTTAATTTATTGACATTGTACATATCTCTGTAAATACGACTGCAGCTGTCTTTTTTTTTCTTCCTTCTGTTTTTATTTTTAGTCGTTTTCATTTCAAGTTTGTAATTTCTTTAAACATACACCCCGACCCAGAGGAGAAATTCCCCCGTTTCTGAGGGCTCCCTTTCTAAATCTGAGATCACCCCGGAAAACTTGACCTCGTCCTTTTGTAAAGGAGCCGAATGCAAAAGGCAAAGCAGGAACAAACAAAATTAATCAAATACCTTTTTTTTTTTTTTTTTAAAAAAAAGGAAATAAAAGGAAATAGAAAAGCAACGTGCCATGGTAGCTTTTAGTCCTCAATTTCTTCGGTGTTCAAAGTGCTATTTTCCATATAAAATGTCAACAGCAACGAAATTATATACGTTGATACACGACAACAGGCTTCTCCAGTGGCTTGAGAGAAAAAAAAAAATGATGAAGATTCTAGGATTTTCTTTACTTTGTATTATTTTTTTCCTCATTTCCTTGGTGTGTCAAAAAAAAACCCAAACCCAACCAACCCCACGACGGAGTTTTACTACTGTGCTTATTGTTGTCTTTGTTTGAGTGAGTGCATACTTTCTTGACTTGAAAGTCAGGTGCTCAGAGCTGGTTCAAAGGAAAAAAATATGAAGGTATATTTTGTGTTATATAAATGTTGAGAAGTTCTTGCTATTTTTTTTTTCCTGTAATTTTTTTTTTTCTTCCCTTTAAAAAGTCACTGAAGTTTCAATAAATTTTTATTGAAATGTCTTGGGCGTCCTGTGAAATGCCTTCACCCCAACCCTCCCAAAAGTGCCTGGGAGGATGGAGGGGTTGAAAGATATATGTCCTTCTGCCTTTCTTCTCCACCCCCGAGCCCCTTCCCGATATTCAGATACTTCTCCTGGAAGGAGCTAGTACGAACCAGTCGGGGTGTTGGGATTGGTGGTGGGGAAGTACGAGTTTTAAGCAAGCTGTTTAATGTACCTTTTCCGTCTTCAGCCCGCTCGCTTTTAAAGTCGATCCAGAGGCTACTAAGTCACCTCTTTTAATGGAACAATATTAAGTGGCGTTTGAAAAGTTAATGAGAAAGGCTCAGCGATGCTTTTATCTGTCATAAATTAATAACGCAAAAGTGAAGAATTAGAGAATAGATTGCTTAAAATTTTAATGCAGAGCCCTCCTCCAGAGTTTCCAGGTAAAGCGCTCCGGAGCTGATGGTGTTGCTGGGCTCGCTTTCCCTCCTGTCCGGGCAGAGGACTTGGCTTTTCCACTCAGTTATCACCTGGAAACACAGAGCTGGTTTGGGGGTTTGTTTTGTTTTCCCCCTTCCTCCCTTGGAATCGCCCCTTCTCGCCCTTGGGCTGATGATACGTTGCGATTAAGCTAGAAAATGGCTGAAACAACGGGGCCAGGCATCCAGGCTGCAGGCTGGACCAGTGGCCTGGGAGGTCACTGAGGAGAGAGCTGAGGGGATCTGGCAGCTCCTGCCTGTACCTCTGGCAGCTCCTGCCTGTACCTCTGCCAGTCCGTGAGCACATCCTTTCGCTGAACGTATATATTTCTCCTCGTTAAAGAGATTTCTTTCCTCCCTCCCTTCAACAGTTAGTGGCCCGTGTATTGGAAAGTGATTCATCCTCCGCCAGTAATAAATATTATAAGGATGTACTTCCAGCCCGTATCCTGTGTTATCCCCCGCCTGCCCCTCGGCTCGCAGCCCCCGGCTCCTGCTCCGCCGAGATAAAGAGGTTCAGAGGGTAAAAGCGGCGATAAAGCGTTTTCCCCTCGATTTTTTCACAAATCCCCAACGCCACCCCCCCCCCCCACCCCTCGCCCACACATCAAACCCTCCTCAAGTCCCCTTCGTGAGGGAACGGGACCCTTCCCATTTCAGCTCCGGGCTGTGTGTATTTTAAATCCTCGGGGAAAATTTTGGGCTGAGCAGGTTTTGTTGTTTTTTTTTTTTTTTCCACTCTCCTCCTCCTCCCTCCCCGGTGGCCCAAGGTGACGGCTGCTGGAAATGTCACTTCAGCTGATGCTCCTCGGAGCTGGCCTGGGCGAGGAGGGGCTTTTAGGGACAGAGGTGGCGTCAGGTCTGGTAAAAGACTTTTTAAGAAGCCCACCCCCAGAGCCAGGCAGGGTCTTCAGGGACCCAGCCTTCGGGCTGCAGCCCCGCAACCACCGGGTTCCACCCGGACACCCCGCGCCGGCGGGAGCTGGGGCCGCTCCGGGAGCGGGGGCCCTGCCCCAGGGAGGGGGAGCAGAGCGGAGGGGCCGAACGCTGCTGCAAAACCGGCCCCCGCTTCACCTTTCTCCTCTGCTCTGAGCTCTGGCCGTAGAAGCAGCGCAGAGGCACCTTCTTGGGTGTTACAGACATCCCCCCCCCCCATTTATTTAGCTTCAGCAATGATGGGGGAACCTCTCCCAGATGTTGGTCCCCAACTCTCTCTCGTTGCTTACGATCCGTGCGGGGGAGGGAAGAGATTTTCGTGGCTGGTGAGGAAATTCGCTGCTGATGTTCAGAGGAAAGCAAACACCCCTCTCGACCGACCCCCCCCACCTCTCCTCGCTTTCCTGCCGGCCCAGGAGCCCGGTAGCCACCCCGGAGCGCCGCAGAACCGGAGATCACGTTTTTAAATTATTGTATTTTCTTTTTCTTTTTTTTTAAAGGGTGAGGGTGCAGCCTGATTGATTTAACAGCCCCCCGACCCGCCTTTCCACGGGCCCGATGCTGACCTCCCCCTTCGCCATGCCCTTTCAAGAAATCCGTGTACCGCAGGTGTAACTCGGACTTGCAAATGGCTTTATCTCCTGTGTATCTTATTTGTATATAGTAACGTTAATGAGTAACTCTTGTGGCGCTTGTGGATGGAGGTAAACAGCGAGCAATCTCTCCGGATTATCCTGTCTATTACTCACCTGGCGCCTGTCTTGATATCCTCAATGGTTTTTATGGCTGATGCAGGCGACCCGGCGCTGGGTGTGTGTGTGTGGGGGGTGTCCGGCGGCGGGGGGGGGTCCGGCGGGGCGCCCGCGCC
>JAVSBS010020033.1:0-26535 GCA_033124195.1 Coracias cyanogaster
AACAATTCTTTTTGTTACATAGATCCATACTTTTTCTTGTAAAGTATATACTGCCTTTGGAATATCAGACAGTGAAAATAAGAAGAAAGTCTTTAAAGATAAACACATCATTAAAATAAAACCAAACACACGGAAATCCCTTCTGGTTGTATATCTAAACTATACAATTGTGCCATTAGCTTGTTATGATTGTTCTTTCTTGGAAGAGTGTAATAGAGGTACTGTGGATATGATATTACAGGATCTAGAGGCATTTAGCAATACAGTTTTTTAATCAATACATATAAGAAAAAAAAATCAAGGCAATAAGACTGTTTTAGGTATTACTATTAATGAGAACTAATGTACTCACAGTACAATAAAATGTTATCTGCTTTCACTGTAAGGAGGACACCTTTTCCCTGGGAGAAAATGCATGTTTAATCACCCTACAACTTGAGAGTTGCATTTTGTCTCACTTGGCTTAATAGATGAGGGCAGAAAAGTCATGCCTTCACAGTACTTAAGAAATTAATAAAAATTTGAGGATGCTGAAGAGACATCCATGTCTGTTTACATAAGCTAGTTCTGATACTTGAAGCACAAGAAAATTTGGTAAATAAATATCCAGGCTAGTTCCACACAAGCTAGCTTGCATCCAGAAGAAGCACAACTATGTGCACACAGCCTAGTGTAACCTGCGAGTTAGCTCACAGCTGCTCGCTTTACACATTGTAATGTGCCACCGAACTTAGCCATGCAGGTTAGTGTTTGTGGAGGAGTCTACTCAGTAAGCATCTGTGACTGGTGTCAACACAAACTTTATTTCCAGAAAGACATTATCAAATGGGCAACCCAGCTTGTAGAGGAAGGCTTCACTTTTTGGAATTGTTGAGTGAAAACTATGATAGAATACTACTTTCTCTATGAATGAGCTAGATATAGTTGTCTTTATAATATAAAAGACATTGATGACTTACTAACAAATAGGCAAAATAATTTGGAGTAAAATTAGGTTAAAAATTAGAACTATATTTCTGACCATTGGACCTGTGGGAATCAGGAACTGTCTCTCTGCAGCAATGGGTAACAGTAATTATCTACTTTTCTCTTCTGTCTTTCACTGAACTGCAGAGAAGAGCCTGTTTGATAGAAGCTACTTGCCAGAGACTTCGGCATTTACTATTGTTAAGACAGAAGGAGTGGCAAATGGGAAAAAGAATTAATCCTTTTTTTTTTCCTTCTATGTGAAACTAGTTACAAATAGTATGCAGTCATTTCTGTCATTTCTTTTCCAGGTAGGTATAATCTTCCAAAACCTATCTGCCAGAAATTAAGATAAATCCCCAGTCAGGGTCCAGACTCAGCTGGCTGGCAGTGTGGGACAGTAAGTGCAACAACAGTTGGTAAGTAAACTTCTTGGACCAAATCACAGAAATTCAGCTTGGACAACATGTAATGCAGACATTGTTCCAGTATTAAAGAATCACTTCCTCTACAGAAACTCCCCTCAAAAGTTCCTAACCATTTGTGTTTCACATTCAAATCATTAAGCAGTTAAACTCTGTAACAAAACCACAACTACCTTACAGACTCTAAAATACACATGTAAAAAGCCTATGGAATATTAGGTGTGTTGTATCTTCTATCAGGAATAGCATGAAACATCCAAAGTAGCTAACAGTTTAAGAAAATTCTTGGCGTATAAAACAAAACATGAAAAGATCAACAGAACATTTTAGTTGTAATATTTTCTCACTTTAGTTCTTTGTAGTATTATTTCTAAGAGCATTTAGAAAAAGACCTACACTTACATTGAGGTGGCCATCAGACTAACATCCTACCAGGCTGGTATGAACCAAAACCTCTCTGACTGCATGGGCACATAATATTGTTTTATTTTCACTAACTACCTCAGTCCATCGTGCTGTGAAAATAACAAGCAGAATAAAGTAGATTTACTACCAAAATGGAAAAAGCTCAAGAAAATCGCAGGAGAAAGCTTTGTAGTAAAAATCCATTCCAGTAAATTCTAGGCTGTCTATTGATATCTTAAATCATGAGACAATGTTGGCCACAAATTACTGTTTTGAGATATGTATCAAACTACTGCAAATTACTGTACTTTAACAGCAGTTCAGTATGAAAAGAAAAGATACAGCTTAGACAGGTTTCAGAGATTATCTTCCGTGAGCTTGTAGCTCCTAAACTTGATTTTATAAAAGGAGAAGCTATGTCATTCACGAAAAATGGAGGGTGATTTCAGACTACAGGCATGTCTGTAGTTGGAGAACGAGAAGAAAACAGAAGCTCTGTCAGAAAACAATTAGGCCAGTGGAATTTACGTACTTTAGTCCTAAAGATCACTCTGTTGAGAATATTTGTGAATAAGGTTAAGACTGTGGTTCAATGCATTCCTGGGTAAGCACTGTTTTGCTTCACACAGACTCACTGCTACTGTAATATAAATTTTAGACTGCTGTTATAAAAGGTTGTACTTGTCATAAGCACTACACTTACTAGTGAGTGTGTGCAGGATTGGGACCTTCAAAAGCTATATCAATATTTACAGAAAAATGTCTTTATCTCAAAAAAAACCTGTACGTGATTGATTTTACATACAAAACAGACTGATTTTAATAACATCTGGATATATTTGCAAAATCAGGAATTAAAAATACATCTGCTGAGAATATCTTTTCTGAATTTCTTGGCAGTAATTCACTAGTAAAATATTTTCTTTACATGGAATTTACTAATGTTACTCTTTACAGCTTACCATTTCACTGACAGTTTTTTCCAGACAGGTTTCCTGCTAGCAGCGGAGGAGGTCTAGGTAAATGTTAACTGTAGAACATTCATTGACTATTTTATTGTGACTACTCAGCAAATGACAGGATTAAGGGAGAAAGTTTTAATGACCTTCATTTTAGAGAAGTCTAAGCAACTCACTAATAACTAAATATTAATAAAAATCCTATCTTTTATTTTCTCACACAAGACCACATTATCATATAAACTATCCGCCCAAAATTTTTTTTTCTTCAATTTTATTCAGAGACAAGAAAAGCAATTCCCCATTCATTACCACTTCTTGACTTGAGAAGCTTGCAAATGTGACACCCATCTATGCATTTCATAACTGAGGTGTTCACCCATATATCTTCTAAATATTTTAATCTATTAAACTGATGTATCAATATATATTTATAAATGCAATTTTATAGATAAATATAATGATGGAGACAGTATGATCTATATCCAACTATGAGATTCTGGGTTTATCCCATGTCATTTATGCTAAGACATAATATTGCAAGCTAATGATTTCTATAGTCAATGAGAGACAACAATTCAGATGTTTAGGTCTCTTCTTCACCATCTAGAGAACATTCTGTTTCCTGGGATGATACCTGAGTGTCATTACAACTGTTGTAGAGCTTAGGACAGTCTCTCCTATTCCCTTCCTATAGCAAATGAAGGATTTGACCTTCAGTTCTAGTTTCACTTGAGGCAATCTGTAGGCACAGAACTTCGTGCCATGCCAGCCTTTGCAGAATGGATGTCTCAACAAGCTGTCTGGCCTTCTCTGACTTCTACAACTTTGGTTTTCCAATTTGATCCAAGTTTTTCTTGTGTGCTTTCTGTAGATGCATCTTACCTTTAGTGAAAAATTGGAAGAAAATGAACTTACTCTCTAAACTGAGTGACCTCAACTAGGAGTCTAAAAAATGTGGGATATACTTGTGTTTAAACATTGCTAGTATTTGGATGGTGGCTCAGCAGTGACATTTACAGATTTCAGCACTGGAAATGCATCCAGAAACTGAAGGCACATCCAACATTGGGCAATATACAAAGTGCCTCATTTTTATTCATTTGTTTTTGCCTGGAAGAGTTATTTTTTCTATCTATCATCCGCTCATGTCCCAATCTTTCTTTTTGTCTATCCCCAGATAGACTGCAGTTTTAAAAGTGTTTGTACTGCTACACTTCTAACTCATTTATAAGAGTTGTTTAGGAGGATTGTGAGTGTATCAGTATTGCCAATGCAGTGTCTAAAAGCTGTGAGTCAGACCATCAAATCTTGAGAAATCTTTAAAAATGTGGAATTAAAACCAATAGTTTTCATTTATTTTACTTTCTTCTAGAGTCTGTAGAATTTTTGCAAATTCTGTGAAGTTACAGGGCTCCAGAAGCTGGTGCTTCAAGGAAACTTTGTATCCCTCATCTTGGATACCACTGCCGTGAGAGACAGTAATACCAATATCTCTGCAGTTTCTTTACAGTTACTTTAATCGCATATTCTACTTCATCTGGTGAGCAAATTAACACATTTGAATTTTACAGCAAGGATCAGAAATTGTGCCTATGCACAAACTAAGTCAGCTTTCGCTGAGCACAAGACACATGCTTATACTACAAGAAACAAGCGATAATATATCATGCTGGCTATCCAGTCTGAAGGAAGTCCTAATAAAAAGGTCAGAGTATATAAAAAGATCATAGTAATACAAATCAAAGAAGGCAAGGAAAGACTTTACAAGACCTTTTTTCATAGAAGGTAGGAGAAAAGGGATAGATAAGTAAAAGCACACTGAAAAGTGCTATATTTCAACCAGTTTTTTAACCTCAGGGCATTACTTCATACTTTTCTATAAAGACCTGGAATATAGATGGATCTACATAAATAATGAAAATAATAATTATTTGAAAGATATTTTCCATCTGTTGAGGATCTTAGCATCCCTTTCATCAAAGCAGCAAGAGGTTTCATACTACGTAAAATGTCTTTACAATTTTGAATTCTGCAAATCTGATTACAGTTTATACACAAATATAAACTTGCAGAACTGGTATCATATGTGCAAAAGTCATAGGAGAGTGGTGTTAGAGATTGAAAGATTGAACAGCATTGACAACCTATTGATATAATGCACTACAGCTCTACTAAGACACATACAATTAGAAAAGTGTAAGACTTTCTGTTACTATATATATGTACAAAAATGTTTTCATTATTTAACTTAAACATCTCCTAAAAGACACATGAAAGACACTGTCAGAGTACTTGCCTTTCTTCCTGAATAAATGAAAAGAAAATTTGCTAACATTTAATTTGATATAAATACCTATAATTGTATTCATAAACACTTCCAAAGCAAATATTTGGCTTTGTAGATTTAACTCATAGATTAGCTGCAATGCAGACTCTGCAAAACCAGTGCAGCTTGTTGATCAGGCTGTTTATGCAGGCAGGTGCAGACAAATAAGACTTGCTGATTACATTTTATAACATACACAGATGTAGGATAGCACATGACCACACTGTCTAAGACAATTAATGAACACAACTCGGTAGTCAGCTTAGAAGAATCCGTTTTCTTTACTCTATAGCTCTGGAGTAGTTACTCACAAGAGCACACAGATCATAATACAGCTCATTTTCAAGAGAAGTTCACTCTAAAACAAGACTCTGGATTAGATGTTTTAACAAATATTTCTAGGACTTTGCAGCAACTACTCTCATTTAAAAATTAAGGTAACATTTAAATTTTTTGTTATGTTGGATATCTTGGTCAAACCTTGTCTCAGTATGAATTTAGTTTTGCAAATTTTGAATAAAACTGTTTTCCCAGTGCTGAATAAAATGGCTTAATACAGACTAATCTGTAGTTTAGTATGTAGCTTTTTATTTCTTAATATGTGTGGTCCTATCCTGAAAAAAATCCCTACGTTGACGGCATTGTGGGTTCCACATCAAGGACTTCTGCATCAAATGTGCTGAGGCTAGAAATAAAATTGGGGGTTTGTTTTATTTTTGGCTTTGTTTTGTTTTCTGGGATTTTTCTGCTTGCTTTATGTGCATTCCTTAGAATCAAGCTGGATGATCTGGGGTAGGTTTTTTTCATGTCACTTATCATTGCTCGTTATAAATGTTCTGCAAAGCAAATGAGCTCCCAGCTACATCTGTGCAACACTAAATTCCAAATTAAGATCTCTATGGATGGCACCACCACCCTATTTCCCTCAACAGAATTGCACAGGTGTATCCATCTGAAAGCTATTAAACGGGTCTGGTGATGATATACAAGATGGAACAAAATTTGCAGCTTAGTATTTCCTAGCTGTGTTGGCTCTGCACGAGAGAAAGCTTATTTATACTACTGGCACAAGCAGCTATTACAGAATGCGTGGAGGAAGGAGATTTGCTGAATAAAATGGTGTGTTTGTGAAGAGGAAAGGTTCATGCTAGAGCTATGCTTAATGGTCTCTTGTACTAATATTCTGTAATCACAATAGTCTTTCTTCCAACATGGTAGAGCTGGGTCAGGTGTCAACAAGAAGAATCGTTACAAATGAGAACTTTATAACCTTGGAGAGAGGTAATAAAATGTTTGTGACTTTCTTGTTGGCTACCTCTGAAAAAAAACAACTACATATAAGTCAGTTATAGATGACCTTGTTTTGGAGTGGTCTCTACAGTCATTATACTCAGTTCTTCTTTTAAAACATACTTCAAAATCTTTTTTCATGAGACTTTTAAGATCTTGCTGCTGTGATTTATTTGATCCTCAAATTTCTGTATTTTTTGCTGTTGCTTAGTGTGTTTCCTTGCAGAGGGAATTCCTGTTGTAGCTCATACTGTTCTCACCAACTTTTTCCACTTGAGAAACTAGAAAAAGTTTAGCACACTTAGAATAGCAAAAAATAACTCTTATTTAGAAAAAGGAATAGACCTTGAAAATATTTTTCTTTAAAATCAGTGTGACTGTCCAATAAAGGTTTGGAGTGGCTCTTTTTCTTCCTAAATCAGTTTGCTCTTTTCCAGCTAAAATACTCACCCTGGACTCACCTTTTAAACTTGAAAATTTGTCAGAGTCAGCCTAAAGAAAAGGAACTTCTGAGAGAAGGATTTCCTCCCCCATTCCCCCTAGCCCACCCAATAAGGTCAGGTGTGTCAACAGCAGCCTGTATCAAAATGTTTCTGTCTCAGAAAGACTCTGTCCATTATGAAGTTTTCTAACCCTCTCTTAAATAGTTGGAAATGTACATTATGCAGCTGTAATTATGCCTAGAAAAAAGTCAGCAAAAGAACTGTTATATGACATACCTAAATTAAAACATACTGGTCCAAAAATCTCACCTTAGCATGTAGCTGCATATGTTTCTGTAGTGCTTAGACACTTACATGTGTAAAACTTAATTCAAGTTCACTATTAACATTTTCAGATTGATATCAAGTAATTTTTAATAAAACCACTATACTCAAGACCAAAGTTTATATAAAATTTTGCAACATCCTCCTACAAAGAAAAATTATTGCTTTGAGATCCTGCCCACAGAACAAAATGCTGATAATAAGCAAGTATTTACAAAACAGACCATCTTAAGCTTAGCATAAAAGCAATCCAAGGAAACTGATTCATCTCTTTTGATCCCAAGTACATAAAATGTTATCAATCAGCTAACCTGGTTTTATTTCACTCTCTGTTTGCTGGTTAATTTGTCTATAACAGAAACATGCATCTGTAGCCTTTGCTTCGTTGTCTTGAGACTGTCCATTACTTCATCTAATTTCTGAAAGATTTTGTTTATTAAGGTCAAAGCAGAGAGCAACCAACAACTGCAGCATATAGCTACTGTTACTTTGTGGAAGGGCAGCACCTTTGAGATCACTCTGTGTGAAAATGAGCAAAAGACAATAGCTTTGGTTCCTAAAGGCTTTCAGGGCTACCATTGTTCTAGGATATACGAAAATGAAAGAGGTTGTTGGCATGCTTCCTTGAAATCTGTTCTGTTGCCATGTCAGAACAGTAGCTTTTTTTTTTCCTTCATCTTCACGAGGACTAGAATTATAATCTAGTTTATGTTTCACCATATCAACCCACATGCTAATTGCTCTTCTGCAAAGTTGCCATACAGCCACCTTTTCCCGCCCACAAAAACTTCAGGCATTCAGAAAGGGCTTGACAGGTAAATGTGTGAGATCTGATCCTAAGGTACATAGATCAAACTCGGGGATCTCTCAGCTAGGAAATCCTGCAGCTGGCCAGTCCACATCAATGCTGCTGTCAGCTAATGGCTGTTCCTGTGCAGCTTTAACAGCATCTCTGTCTACTATGGCATGACTGGGGCGTTTGTTTCCATAAATCTATGCTGCACTTGAGGTGTGATTCCAGCCCAGAATACAAAACCCTAAATATGTCTAATACCTTCATCAAAGGCCAAATTAATCTCTCTTCTATGCAAGCCTGATTGATCAGGTTGAGTCAAGTATACATGTGCCCTATCCAGTAGCTGGCACTATGGTTTCTGCATTTCCTTACTGTAGTATAATCACATAGTTTTTGAGCTTTGCCAGCAACAAGAGTAGAAACCTCATGGGTTATGGCCGTGCTTAAGGTGCTTTCTGGATGATATCATTATAAATAGCCAATTGTATGTATCTTTATTTCTTCCTTCTCCTCTACTTCTTTTGCTCTTATTCACCATCTACCTTATCCACTTACATACACACACAGGTCACTATTTTAATTATGCACTTGTAATGTACAGATTATTATTACACGAGTTTTCCAACCATTGGAATTTCACGTTGTTAAAAGTGAGAATAACAATGCATTTACTGCATTAAAGTTAATAATCCACTGACTTACCAGATATGACACATCTGAAGTTCAGCTAATTCTCTGTCTCATTAAGCAGTGTAGGGAATACTATAATCATCCCACATTTGTCTTTCCTTTTAAAATCATACAATTACAGAACCCACGCTTATTCAGTGAATTAATATTCTAAAAAAATTATCTAAGCTCAGTTATCTTTTACAGGTGTCTGCACTAAAGGCTAGGAAGCAGTTTCTCAGTGAAGTATCATGTTAATGATGTGGCCTCAATACACCTTGCAGTAGAATAATTCTTTTTTTTAACTTCTTTGGGGATTGTAACTTAGAAAACATCTCTTCACTGTCTTCTTCCTGATTATTTAAATGACAAGTAAAATGAACACTACAGCCTTGTTGGCAACGCCTCCTTTACATGTGTGCTTCTGTGTGACAGTGAGTGAGTCTAAGGAGATAGTTTGAAACATTAAATTCCATTAATTTATATGTATTACTGTATTTTATTGTTGCTTGAATATTTTACATAGAAACTTTAATGGAAAATTGGGATTTTGTCCAAACCAATTTTTTTCTTTGTAAAAACTGTGTGTGTTCCATAGAAAACTGCTTTTGTTTTATTTCATTTTCCTTAAAGACCAGAGGCCTGAAAAATAAATATTTTGATTTGACTGTGTTCCTTTAAAGACACATGAAAGCCCAACTGAGGTTCTTTTTTTTCTCTGCTAGGGGCTGGACTCCTATTCGAAACACTAGCTTAATATTTCACAGCCAGAAGTCATCAGGCAGGGAGACTGTGGTACTTCATGAGAAGACATTGACCAAATGCAGATCTAGGTTAATGAAAGTATATTTCTTACTCGGAGTTCAAAGTCTCATGGACCATGAACAACACTTACAGTTTTAAACTAATCAGATTTTGTACCAAAAAGCAAGTGAGGGCAAGTTAGTATAAGCAAACAAACCAAATAATTTATAAACTATTCTGAAAATATCTAAGTCTAGAGAATAGACAATTAAAACTATACTTAAAAAACATGTGTTTGGTCTGAACACCATTAATAATAGCCAGTAATGTCTCAGCCATCTTGAGGCCTCCAAAGTTAAGTTCCATAGTGGCAAACAGCTATGAGAGATGTCTGTCTTCTACTGTGTGTACACCTGCACAGATGCTGACTTTGGTGAAATAATACATTCAGTTCTGGGTGTTAAGCTTCATTGATAAAGTGCGCCATGCAAAGAAGACTAACAGATACAGGCAAAATACAGACAAAAGGGAAACGTGTTAGTGTCATTGTTCAATTTTTATTAATCTGCTCATCAAAATGCATACCAGAGAGGACACCGTGTAAGTTAAAATACAGTGAAAATAGCCATCTGTATGATAAAGTGCTGTGCATGAATCTTCTCTTACAAATGGCCAGTATTTTATGATCAAAATATAAACACAAATGCAATATGTGCAGCGGTGCAAAAGTCACTGTGCCAAGCCACATTTGTTACATGAAATGTGACAAACCATTCACAAGCATGTAACTCATTCTATAGCATAATGAATAAGTCTCCATGAAGTCAATAGGTTTTAACCGAGGAACTCAGGAAAAAGATTTGACTATTAGTCTTTCATTTAGCTAGAAGTTACATGGGTAAAAGTAATAAAATTCAAGCATCACTTCTAACTGTTCCTAGAAGACTTTGTTATGCTCCTCCCCTTGCTGAAATCAATACCAGCACCCGCTCTCTTCTTGCCTGTGCAACAGAAATGTAACCATCAACTTCTGATCATAGCACCTGGGAGGTGTCAGACTAGAGCAATTCAATGATGGCTGGTTAAAAGTTTTCTTGCAAAGTGGTTTCCATCAGCAAGAGCTGACTCATTAAAAACTTCTGTGTTTTTTTTCACTAGAACACACAAAATTCTGTGAAATGTTTTTTGGAAGAATTTCTGTATGCAAGGTGACAAATTTCAGAGGGTGACCCTGAATACTCAATAGTCCAATGGCTAAAATATTTTTGTTAGATGTTACTAATTTTGACTAAAGTACCTGAACTTTGTGTTAGCTTATGTGGCAAAAGCTGCCCCACCACACACAAGGGAGGGCAGAGGAGCACCACAGTTGGAAGAACCCCAAAATCCCCCTGTCCAGCTCCTTCTGGGGCTTCACAGGAGGCACCACCCTGTAAAAATCCGATCCCCAGAGCCCCAAAGGCACAATGGTAGGGAGAACTCCACTGCCTCAGTCAGAGACAGGAGACTCTCCTCCAGCCACAGCACCATCCCAGGGCAGCCCCAGTCCCAGGAGTCAGCAAGGAGGCTCTCTCTGGGTCACCCCACAGAACAGAGGCTTTTCCCAGAGTGTAGAGTTCCCTGTAGGGTGCACGGATGAGCATTTGGGGACTGCACAAGACTAGACTTGTGGGATGTTTGGGGGAGGCAATGAAGGCAATGAATTGAGGTAGTTTGGGGAGGAACAAGTGTGGGAAAAGAGGGAGAAGGGGAGAAAAGGAGACAGTGTTGTGTGACAGGTGTAGGTCAGGACACCTGTCTGGGCATGCTTGCTCCTGACCAGCACAATCTGCCCTAGCTTCTCACAAAACTCCATTTCTAGTGATTTTTCTGGGTGCAGGGCTCTCTGGACTATGTGTCTGTACGTATGGCAATATGGGGTGGGAGTCGTATGTGCCATGGTGCCATGGGCATGACAAGGATGAGCTGTCAGCGTATGACCCTCCCACCCTCGAGCTGGACTGGCTGGCAAGGGTGGCAGGTGCCCTAGGGGCCAAGGAATGTACCTGGGAGTGGGGGATCTGGAGTTATGGTCTGTTGGGAGAGGGGGGAGGGTTGGGCCTGGCCAACTGCTTTGAGAGACTCTGGGGTTCAGCTGAGAAACCCATTTGTGTGCGTGTGTGTGTGTGTGTGTGCATGCACATGTGCCTATGGTACACACTCAGTCTCCCTGCCAATCAGACCTGCAGGCACTGTGGAGCTGCAGCAGCCTTGACACTACTGGGCTTCCAGGTTTTGCAGCCCTTAATAATTTCTATTTCTGTCAAGCAACTTTGCCACAGTAAGCGCTTCAGTCACAGGGCTGCTGAGTCTTCCCTGGAACAAAAAGCTATGTGTTTCCCACATTTGCAATCTAATAAGCCTTTTTGTTCTAAGGAGTATTTAGACCCCAGGGCTCAAACATTTAATGCTTAATTTTGATATTTTCTTTGCCTTGTTGTCTCTGTGTAGAGCCTATTTTTGGCACACTGCCTGTTCTGGAGATCTGGCAATTTGGTTGTAATTCCTCAAATATTATACAGCCTCTATTCATTTTAATGCTCCTACCTTAAGACACATATATTAAAAGTCATGCAAGTTATTCTTCCCTTATTCTGTGAAAGAGAACAAATTTCATTTTACATACTCTCCTTCAATGCAAACCTTCAATTCTCTGAAAACTGCTTCCATTCCATCAGGGTATAACAGCTTGTAAAAGCCCAAATTCATCTTAGCTACAGCTAATTGCTTATCTCGTGCTGGAGCCTTGTTGCTGTAGCAACTACTGCCTACAAGGAAATCATTTTCAACTTGTGATCCATGGACCCCTGTGTCCATGGTCAGCTATTTGAAAGGATTGACAACTAAGAAACACAAGCTTGTTGTCTGCAGGTTTAAGCAGTATGAACCTCAGTCTGCATCTCTATTAGAAAAGTCATGATAAGTTCAAAAACTAGTGGAGGGGGATCAAGAAGACATTTCACAACAAACAGGGGAGGGTTGAATCAGCATCTGGAGGCATCTATCACTTTCTGTCAATGATTGAGGGAACTTTGAGTGAGTAGTCATCTGATGCAGATATCTCAACTTAGCATCTAAAGTTAGATGGGCTGAATAAAGATCTATACTTCTATGAGGACTGTGGTTATTCCCTAGTTAACTCAGAATAAACCACAGTTTCTTAAAATACTCTCCACGACTAAAAAAGGGTTCTTCCATTAAATTTCTCTTATACTTGGCATGGGTAAACAAGAAGCATGCATGATATGTCTGAAATATCCAAGTATCTTTATTCTCATATTTGTGCCACATGGAAGAGAGAGAAAAAAAGCTCATTTCAAGTTTATTTTCCAAAATCCATTTGCTTTAGGGGAAAAAGTTACATTCATAAGCCATTAGTGTACATGCTTCTCATTTGTTCTTTCCAGCAGTGGTCAATACCTCAGATTGTGAGGCAGCCCAAGATGAAGGAATGGTGGGTAACACCAATATATTGTGGTAGGTGTTATTTCCAGCACTGATGACAATTTTTATGATCTTTATGTACCAGTTTTAGACATATTTACTGCCTGAAACACAACAACATAAATGTAACAATATTCTTTTTTAATAGTTCTAATTTGTTTGATGTAAACAATACATGGAGGATTATTATAATGCAACAAATGAAGAACAATTCACTCTCTTAATGACTCTTAATAAAAGAATGGCTGTAGCAGGTTACTTAAACCTGTATCTGTCTTTTAAATAATTACCCATATAAATGCTCTGAGCAGTAAACAAAGAAACTCTGACAATCCAAAAATTAAATCCAATTACAGAAACAGCATATCAAACTAAGTTTCTTGAAATTTAAGCTCCTGGATTTTAGAAACTATTACTTCCAGCAATGGTGAGTCACACAGGGATAGGTGTTTTGCAAAGTCATTTTTACACTACAAGGGCTGGTAAAGCTGTTGAGTTGTCTTCTATAAGCCTGGTGCATGGGTCAGGTGGCTCATGCCTTTTGTATGCCTTCATTTCCAGCATGCCCACTTGGTAATTTTATGTGAGTGAGCATAAAATTTGTTTGAGGTGTTTGGACTTGGAATCTCAAAATCATTAGTCATAGAATCATAGAATGCTTTGGGTTGGAAGGGACTTCAAAGATCATGTAAATGATCTTGTAAATGGAAGTAATTCCAACCCACCCCGCCATGGCAGGGACACCTCGCACTGCAGCAGGTTTCTCAAAGCCCCATCCAACCTGGCCTTGAGCACCTCCAGGGATGGAGCATCCACAGCCCCCCTGGGCAACCTGTTCCAGTGTCTCATCACCCTCAGGGTAAAGAATTTCGTCCTGATTTCCAGTCTAAATCTACCCTCTTCCAGTTTGAATCCATTACCCCTTGGCTTGTCACTAGATACCCTTGTAAAAATTCCCTCCCCAGCCTTCTTGTAGGCCTCCTTCAGGTACTGGGTAGCTGCAATAACATCTCCCCAGAGCCTTCTCTTCTCCAGGCTGAACAAGCTCAATTCTCTGAGCCTGCTTTCATAGGAGAGGTGTTCCAGTCCTCTAATCATCTTTGTAGCCCTCCTCTGGACCCTCTCCAACAGGTCCATGTCCTTCTTGCGCTTGGGGCTCCAGAGCTGGACACAGTACTCCAAGTGGGGTCCCTTTTGAAAAACTTGGCCCTGGATTTTTCATGAATAAATCAGCCTTGGATATAAATGCATGAATACTTTCAATTCAAAGACAAGACAGATCTGTGTGTTATAAATGTATGACTAGTCACAGCAACACGTTTGGAAGAAATTGCATTCTTCATTGCAATGTGTATGACATCTGTCTTTACATTCATTTTCTCTGATGTGCTTCTTTTCACATTCTCTGCTAAAAAGAATATTTTTGTAGTCTTTTTTTTTTCTTGGATAAGTTTATAGTCCCTTTCAAGATGACAACTGAAGCAACTTTTTCTTTCTTAGATGCAACAGGAAAGCTCTTGTGACTCTGTTTGTTGTATAGGCTGCTGCCTTTATTATAAAAAGAAAGAATAAAAGATAACTTAAGAGTTTTGTGAAATGAAGATAGACACATTGCTAACTGACTCTTCTTATCCACTTTTGTTATACTTTATTTTATATCTGGTGTTACTATTTAATTTGCTAATTCTTGTATTTCTGCACATCCCCTTGAATGTGTGCAGGTACAAATTTCAGAATATCCTTCATTATTACAAGATCTAAGAAGAACCTTCCCAGCAGGTAAATTAATCCTTCTGCTATTTCTGGTTTTGCTGGGCCTGTCTAAATCTGGAATTGACTTTACCACATCACATGACACAAGCTAGTAGAGGTGGAGTGTGAGTATGATTCAGTTCTGGTCAAGACTGAGTGAGCTAAAACAAAGCCGTACATCTGAAGTGCAGATGTGGCAGTATCTAGAGCCCCAAATAGAAAATGCTTTTGTTTTTTCAGAGGAGCATTTTTTAAGCTGTGAAAACCCCATGATTTTCTCTTTCTAAATAGCTTTTTTTGCAAAACATGAATAAACATAAGGATTCCTTGTAGCCTTGGTTTTCAGTTACCAAATTACTTTAAAAATAAAGAGTAACAGTTCATTGTGTTCCAGCATAACGAAATGTATATTCCTGCTAGGAAGCAACTTAAATGTGGTATAATTACAACACTAATACTTTTCTTCCCTAATTTCACCTTCTTCTGATTCCTAAAAGGCTCCCCAAGAACAGATTCAGGTTAGGAAAAAAAACCAGAAAAAAGCTCTGAGTAGCCATAAAACTGAAAAAAAATCTCCACTTCTTACCTATATAAAGAATTATTCACAGATCTGGCTAAACCAGAGGCAGGTCTTTTTTAACTACAGTTTAAAACACCTCTAAGAATATCATCTGATGCAGGAAAAAGCTGAATGACTGCAAAGACCTCTTGAAATTTGGACACTAAAAGGTATGTGAATGAACAGGAGAGAAAAAATATTTTCTCATTTTCTTCTTCTAGTCCTTTTTTTCTGCTTGACAAGCCTGTGGGACATGCAAGAACTATATTTATCAGAGTTTTACCACGAGAGGGCAGGAATGCTTATCAAACAGTTTTGCCAGTGGTTTCACCACGTCTTTGTGGGGAGGGTGACCCAATGTACTTTCTCTCTGTTGGTATCATGTGTCTAAGCATGTACCCTGAGCACTTAACATGACAAAATGCTTTGACCCAGCAGACTGACCTGTCATTAGTACGACAGATTAATCCCCTTGGATGGTCATGAGGCTCAGGGGCACGGCTGAACGGCAGCTGTGTAAGGCTAAGAGCAAAATCAGAACTTCTCATGCTGGGCTGGCAAAGGGAAACAGCTGTGCCAATGCATCAGGCTTGCCAAGGGAGGCTGACAGGTAGGTAGAGGTGAACCAGTGCCTGTTTCTCTTCCTTATGGTATGTAATAGGAGCAAGAAGGAAGACCTTTAGAGAGCTTCTTTTATTCAGTATTAACAGCACTGGCTTATTCGTAAACAATATTTAAGCTTTTCTGTAGTTTTGATCAGACCATAACAGTAGCCAGGTCTGAACAGTAGAAGACTGTACTGGACAGAATACTATGTAGAAAAGTTCCAGACTATTATTAAAGTAGAACAGATTTGTGTGGAAAGTCTTGGTTAACTCATAAACAATTTATAAACTGTAGCATTTAACAGAGCTTGATTAAAGGTTTAAATTCTTGTAACGGTTTGCCAATAAAATATAGTGTTTCACTGTTCCCAAAACCATGTTTTGGAAAAAAAAAAATCTACTGTGAGGCCTCTCAGAATTGTAAGATTTTAATCAGCTAAAATTAAGCACGGTAACATACATTAAATATCCTTTCTTTTGCCTGTTTTGCTGTCATGTCAAGTAGTTCCTTTTTTTAAAATGGCAAAGTTTTTCACCATGAAGCAAATAGTTGTTGAGTTGTGATAGTGACTGGATAAACTATATTCAATGGGAACAAAGAGAAAACAATGAAAAAGTAACCTTACTCTGGTCATAACAATAACCTTATTCTAATAATATATTAAAAAAGATTTATATAAGTTATTTTCCATTAACTCTGCCAATTAAACTATCCTTTTACCATATCCACCTCCAGAATAACAGTGCTCAACAAAAACATCAGTTGTTCAAATCTAAAGATTCATCACTACTTCTTTTATTGGGATACAAAGGCTTTTCCACAGCCATAAAGCACTAAAGGACATTGCCTTCCTCTTGTGTGGCTTGCCTGTCTCCTACAAGAAGCTCTTGACTTAGAGGGTTACATACCCACTAGGAGTATATATTTTATATTCTTAGTGTTATTTTACAAATCCCTGTTTCCTAGAGGTTCTCAAGAGCTGTGCTGCAACAGCATGCTACCAGGGTTACCAGGCAGAAAAGCAGGAAACTTGCAAGATCTCAGTGATTCAGGATTTATTTCTTTGGGCTTTTAAAGAGCCTTAACAGTATGTGGCTCTTTTCAAAGACCTAGGAACATGTAAGGGCAATTTAGCCCACACTGAGAAACAGACACCTGGATTTTTGTTGAAAAAGGAAAGGGCATAACTGGAGAGCATGTGCTAATGTGGAACTGGGCAAATTGCATAAGGGTAAAAGCCCCTGTTTTGTGTGTATTATCAGGATGCACAGAGAAATCAATACAAGACAGGAGTTCTGTAGAACCTATGCAATACCTGTGCAGATGGATCATCCCATAACTTTTCCTAATGAAATTTTGAAGCTGTGAAGAAGGAATGGTTGTGATTAAACATTTCCAATACTCACCTGCAGGAGAATATCATCCACAAACTTCCAAAGGACTGATGCATAATGTATCCTGCCCAGGGCCTTATAGAGATACACTTGTGGAAAACCTTTGTCATGCTTTGATCAAAGACCATAAGGAATGACTCACTGCCTTTCCTTTCTATTGTATTTTCTGTAGCATAAGAATATAACAGGTGCAGTGCCAGGTCTAGGTGAATCTTGTGGGTTTGCTCTTATGGTTTTGGTTTCTACTAAGGACATATAGCAAAGGAACAGCAAAAGAAAATTTGAATTATTGTTCATTGCTTTCTCTTTGTTTCATTTCAAGAAGTACACTGCAAAAGAAAGTGTTTTACTGAACATTTTGTGATAGCAGGACCCATTCAGAATTACTGTCCACAAGAAACTCCACTCTACATTTTGCTAATCTCATAGCCTGTAAAAACATGCGAGATCAAGGAGTTTAATGTCATTTATGCAGAGTCCTGCTTCTTGAAAATAAATTAGACTTCTTCCTAAGATCGTAAGGATTTTACCATAACATGATGGTATCTATCTGAAGAAACATCTAAGTGAACTGTCTCTGGTGCCAGAAGTAGTTTAGACATTGCAGGCTTTTTATCTCACCTGAAGAGGGCTGGCCTAATACAGTTTATGGGAATATTTATAAAGTTTAGGAAGGCTTTTAAATTCACAGGTGCAGAGTTGTACATTAAGCATCTCCCAGTGTCCTATCAAAGCAAAACCTGATCAAGTACCTGTATTAGGAAGCTGCACCTGATGATTAATTTAAAATAATCTGAGTAAAAATGTCATTGAAAAAGATGTTATTTAATTCTGTCCTCTGACGTACATAGCCACATCCTCATTTGCCTTAATGTTTGTGGGGTCATGTGGTGAGTAAAATCAAACAGACCTAGCTGAAAGTAACTTCCTTAAATGTTACCTTCTCATATCCAATGTCACTTAAAAGCTTTCAGATTGCAATGTTCATAGCAATACAGTAACATCTTGTATTATCTCACTGTTTTACCAATAATGCACTTGCTTTTCTGAAGCTATGTTGAGCTGATGTTTTCAGAGAACTATGATCCACCACAATTTTCAGATCTTGCTCCTAAATAATTCATGCTTCTTTGTGGTGTAGTTAGGAATAGTTATCCTTTCTGCATTACTGTGTACTTGTCTACTATTTCATCAGAATTATGAGATCTTTTAATGACTTTGCAGTCATTACAGCTTGCAATAAGCATTTATGGACATACAGGTACACAGTGGACGTTTTCTATTTATTTGCCTAGGGTCTTCTAAGTGAGGTCTAGTTTCCTCTTACAAAAACTGTGTTAATTTTACCCTGTTGTATCCTATACAGTCTTATGTCTGTAACTTTAATCTTATTATATTTTTTATTAGTTAGTTTGCATGGAATTTATTAATTCCAGTTCTCAGCATCCCCTTTTCAAAATCAGATTTTCATCTTCTCTTGTTCTTTGGGCACAGACCTCATGGTATTTATACATTCACAGAAAACTCTGACGAGAACAGGAGCTGGTGCAAGATGGAAGGTGGGTGTGCACAGCCAGAAGAGAAGCAAAGAAGCAGAAATAAAGTAGGAGTAGAATCCCACTTTGGAAGCTACAAACTGTCAGACTGGGTCACTCCATCTAATGAACTGCACTGCGAGGCTCCACTGCACTGTAGAAAACACCCCTCTGACAATGCGCAGACACTCAAATAATTCCAGATATTCTCCAGTGGCCTTCCTGTCTTTGGTCATTTAATGGGCTTCTTGCAGTTTTCCTCATTTATAGATATATATTAATTTACTTTATATATATGTTAATTGTCTGTCTGTTTATTTGTTCCTTCCTAGCGAGTCACAACATCCTTAACACATTCATACCAACAAGACTCAATCTTTTCCTCTGTTTCCACTTCTCTACTCTGCAAAAGAACTGCAGGAAATCTGACTAAAAACCACAAAGTCACTTGAAGAGTTTGTAAAAGTTGTAAATAACATTTTAAGAATACAAATAGTTTGATGTAAAAAATCCGTTCTATTATATTCAAGAGAATGTGGCTATAACCTTCAAGGAAAATTCTTAGAGAAATTCAGGACTTCAGAGAAATTCAGAATAATATTCCAACAATATCTATTGAGATGTGAGTAGTGAGTTCTCTATTTTATTTTGAATCCCAGATCAACCAGTTTCTGGTGATGGAAACTGCATGACTTGCTCTTTCTTTGCAGATGTTTGTTTGTTAGTTGTTTTTTTTTTCCTGAGGGAGGTAAAAGTCTGAGTTCTAGTTGGGATCACGCACAGGGTTATGGAGAGGTCAGCATGAAGGAGATTGTGGTATTTCCAGGATGGAAATGCCAGACTTTTCATAAAGACAAGTTTAAAAGTTTTAATTCAGTTTTGCAGTTTAGTAATAAAAATATTTCTATTGTTTTCATAAAAACTCAAGCTCCTCAGTGCTTTATTGGAACCTATGCTTTTGTTATATCTAAGCTTTTCACAACTTTTAACATATTCTCAAATTTAAAAGTGGGTCATATATTTCAGCATATGTAATGTTAAAAATGTGTGCCAAATGTTTGTAAAATGAGTCATAGCAACATTAAAGGGACTACATACAAAAATGTGATCTTGAAACCATTCTATTCAAATGACGTCTGTTCCTGAAAATATAAACTCCATATACCTGGCAGATTTCCTGCTGACAACCTCACATCCACAGAGCTATGGATTCTACAGTTTAGCCTTATTTTCTCTACTTATATGGCAAGTCTAAGGCTAGAATATTTATCCAAGAAATGAAATAAAGATAGTATGAGGAAAGTGTAGTTTTTTCATTTGAACTTGCAGTTTGAAAAATATTAATATCCAAGCTTTTCTAAGCTTCTGTGATAATATTCAGCCTCAGACCCCATGAAATGTTCAAGTGCTATTATCTCACTTAACAGATACTTGGGAGAGTAGATATTTGCAAACCACTCTCCAAAGTGGCAGTCACAGAAACACAGTTATCACAAGGTTTGCATCAAGGAAGGTGATGATTTTTTTAAGTAAGACTTAGGATTTAAGGACCTAAAACTATCTCTTGAAAGCCCTGCTTAATCTTTGGAGGTTCCCAGACTCTATCAGCACCTCACGTTTAAATTCTCTCTTTCCTCAGATGCCTGAATTTTAGGCCTGTAAAGGCTTAAAAGTAAATCACTGTTGACATGACTGACAAGGGCTTGGCTTCTGTCTCCTATTTATGTCTCAACAACAGCAGCAAGCTTGGTTTGCCCGTTCATTTCCATTGCGTACCTCAACTTGAAAGGCATTCTCTCAGCAAACTTGCCAGCATGAAAGGGGAAATGTAGGAGAGAGTTTAGGCTTGTAGCTTAATGGAAAAAGAAGCTTTTAATGAAACCCTAAGCCCTCTTTGGATCTGGGCCTACACAGTTTACCAGCAGCATTGCAGGATCTGTGATAATGTAAGAAGCTGAGCCCTACTTTCTCCCCTGTAGACAAATTCTTCAATTACAGAACTATGACTGCAGCTGCCTATAGGCTTGTCTTTCTGTCTAGTGAAAGCCTGGAGTGAGCTCAGAAGAAATATTATATCCATTACTTGATACTGAACTAGAAGAACCAAATGAAAGAATCTGCAAAGAATAGAAAAAATTACAAAGAGCTCAAGAATACTATAGAGGTTTATGTAGTAAGGTAAATTCAGATCAGATATTAGGAAAAAATTCATGGTAGAAATGTTTATGGTAGTAAGGTTTATGTAGTAAGGTTGGATTTTAGGTTTATGTAGTAAGGTAAATTCAGATCAGATATTAGGAAAAAATTCATGGTAGAAATGATGGTGAAGAACTGAAAGAGAAACTGTGGAAGTCTCTGTAAGATACTTGTGTGTTTTGCGGAATGACAGGAATATTGTAGATCCTGACCTGAATATCTAAGTTCGATACTTGCACTCCTTTCTCTCCTGAGAAATTAAAAAAGGTAATTTCTTCCTGTTGTGTTTAAACACTTTGGAAATGTACAGAGGGATATGAAGTTTAGGACCTATGTATTAAATTTTTCCTTAATTTCCTTTCATAGTGCAATCAATAGTCCAGCTACAAAGGTCAAGACCAACACATTAATGAAATTTACATATTGAATAAGCCAACAAGAGAAACTCTATCTACCTGAAGGCATTCAAAAACATACAAACATCCTAAAGAGCTTTACTGAAGCTGTAAAGGCTGCATCTAAACAAATACGACACCACATGGTTCCAGGATACTGTAACACCTCAACAGAGACTTGAGCAATGCTCACATTACCATACTAAACTGACAAAAGAAAGGCTATAAAATCCTAATGATCAGACACACAGCTCCATATGCAGTCCTGTACAGTAACTTGAGCTATTTGGAGGGGGATTCATCTGATAATGTACCTTTGGCTCATAAGCTATGCAAGCCTTTGGTGTGGGAAGGAGGTTTTGCTGAGTGTTAACAAAGAGCAAAGAGGCTCAGAAGCTGGGCAATGCTGTACCTGGGCAGACGAAAGGCCTCCTGAGGAGACACATCTGGAGAACCAATAGAGAACACAGCAGACTCAAGGCTTCCTTAATGTCTTTCCACCACAGAGCCAAAAGATGCCCTGAGGTAAGCTCAGCTGCAAGATAAGAACAAAAATTTAGAAAAAAAAAAAATGAGGCTTACTCCAGGGAAGCTGCTTCTAGTTACCCTGTGGCAAACTCACCTCAGCCCCTGTATTTTTTGAGCAATCTACTCTGTTTTTGCTTTGCACCTTATACATCTAGCAAAAAGCAGCCGCATTCTGAATGGAAACAGCTGAGGTGACCAGCTGAGAGATCAGATGAACCTAACCTGTGGCTGTGCTGCCCAGGGAGGGTTTGGTAAGAGGACAGAAACCTCTCCCTCCATCAGTGTTTCCTTGCTGAGTGAGAGGGCTGGTGCCTGTTCCAGGGGCCAGGTGCTGCACTTTTCCGCAGCCACTCCCCTTCATGCCCCTCATCCTTGAAGCTCTGGGCAAAAACAAGGGGAGAGAAATGTCATATATTCCACACTAAACCAGGAAAAAGCTACAGCAAAATCCCCTGATTTCCTTTGGATGCCTACTGGAACATATACATATCTTCACACAGGCACATATACACATGTATATAGAATCAACCAGAATAAAATACTTCAAAAATCCAAATTATCTTATTTTATAATCTCTTCTTGCTTATCTAGAAACTCTAGAAAAATCACAGCATGTGTACCCACACCTATAAAGCGTTTAAATGGCTTAGACCCAGTCTGTGTAAAATGTGTGCTGCTGTTGCCGTGCTGGTAAATGATATGATGTCTGGTTTCCCACTGTCATGAAGCTCTAGTGCTGGAGCTGCTATACTGATAAAAAGATTCTTCACCTCTTAACGGTAACTTTTCTCAAGTGCTTCTACCCCATTCTCTGTTAGTGAACTCAAGCATTGCCCCCCCACCAGTGAATCTACCTGATTTCTGTTACCATTTCCAGTGCTGTAAATCTCAAATAACATATTTTTCTCACAACCCCAAGCTAAGTGCTGCCCCAGATTAGTTTGGGAAATGCACCTTTACGACATTGCAGTACAAGTGAAAACCAATTACTTTAAAATATAATTTTGCCTAAGCTATGTGCTATAGGCTTCTGTTGCCCCAGCTAAGAGGTGAGGCAAGCAGAGAAGTGCCCATTCCTGACCAAATGCTTTGCTGAGAGAAACTCCAGCACAGACAGAGCTGCCTAAGCAAAACTACATTTTTATAGGGACAGCTACTTCACTGGGGGAATGGTGTGAATTTATACATTCAAGCTTTGCCTGCAACATTGCATACGGACCAGAGGTGTTTTATCAGTAAACAAGCTATTAATCCTCTGCTACTGAAATATTTGTAGGGAAAGTATGTGTTAGGAAGCTTGTTTTGCTCAGTCATACTGACCTACTTAGAGGAGTACAGATCTGTAGTTCCTGTGTGCAGGTACTGAAAGTTGTCACATCTTTCACCCATGGACACCAAAGTCACTGAGCCATGGATCTTCAGAAGTACTTCAGAGCCTGACTCCTTCTTCAGGTACCTCTATTAAGGCATCAGCAACATCTTCAAAATGACCAGTCATCTGCCACTGAAGCTGGTGGGTGTGTATTTTCTTCTGGGGGTCAGTATGTGCAAACCCAACTAAAGCATGGCAACACTGCTTCTTGTCATAAATTGCTCAGAGGCTGGTATTGGATCTGATCTGCATTTCTTTTGGCAGCAGTGTGGGGTCAGAACACTCCTCTCTTTTCACACTCTTGTAATTTTTTTCTGCCCTTGCATTGCATACATGAACATCTGGACTTGTTCCTGAATTTGGAGATACATTTTGTACTTGCTCTTCTGTCATGTCCACTTCACTTTTACAGATCCTGAAAATTCACACTCCAGAAGCTTATCAATATACAGCTTATCTCTGATTTTACTGCTCAGAGATGAAAAGTCCTTGTACTTTTTGTTTACACAAGAAATTTCATTTAATATCAAGTATAAACCCTACTGTCCATTTGTTATTTTTTTCTGAGTATATGTGGGTTTTCAGTGCAGACAAAGACATGTATTGACTTCTGTTTCTTCGACGCTAATCTAAACCTTGCTTAGGTCAAGCTTTTAAGCATTGATTAATGCAGAAATATCCAGCATGCAATGTCCTCTTCTTCAGCAGCAATTTAACAAGCAAGTCACAAGCGTGACTTCAGAGAATCGCTTGAAATTTGTGGTATATACGTATTCAAGGAGCTAAATCTTTTGTATTACCTTTTCATTTTGAACATCATGCCACTGGTTTAGTTTGGCCACACAAATAGCTATACTGAATAATAACTTTTAATTCAATGGAAAAAATTTTAATGTTTTCCTTTTGTAATGAAGAGTAATGCCACTAAATGGCTTTACCAGGACGAGCTGAATTGCAATATCTGGTCTTTCTGGAACAAATGGCTCCTGTTTCTCTGATTTTAAATCAGGCTGTCACTGAAAATCCTCATCTCAGGTCTTCCTTTCTTTATTCACTTCAACAATGGAATACAGAAAAACTTCACTGACTTCAATTTTGAGGCTTTCCACTTCTCAATATTAAGCCATATGCTTAGATTGACATGACTATGTACACAAACCTTCCACATATCTGCATTTTGTCCATCTTTGAAAAGCTGGTTGATACTTACCTAATAACAGAGCAGACCAGCTGACAGCACATGGATACTGATTTTAGAAAAATGACTGGTCCATGGCGCAAAAGTTGGATTTTCATCTATGGTGTATGGCAAGTTCTTTTCAAATGAAAAAAGCACACCAGCTGAGTCATTCTTGTCACAGCAGATAGTATTTTGGAGATAAAAATATGAAAGGTTTGAAGTATATTTACAACTTTTCTTATTGCTGTGACTGGAGAAGTTTAAATCTATTGATTTATGCGTTGGTCACTCACTTACAGAACTTTCTAAAAAACATATTTCCTGAGAAATGCATCGTTTGTGAAATCTCCATCCTGCAATTACTTTCTGCAGCTCAGAAGAATAAGGTGTCCATGCTAACATAGAAATGTTAGCTGAGATATATGTGTTTTACAACAAAAGGAATTTGCATTTTAGTTTCTAACAACAGTTGTGTGCGGCTTCCCTAGAGCTTATTTAAAATATGTTACAGCTTGATCTTGTTTGTTTGTGCTGGAGTCCACATTAACAACTATTTTAACACATTTTGACATTTAATACATTTGAGAGACTTTTTACTAATGCCTGTAGTGACAAGACAAAGGACAATGATTTTAAACTGAAAGAGGGTAGATTTAGATTGGACATATTCTTCTGCCAAGTTCAAGATGGGTACATCTCTATGATTAAGAAATCAAGTAAGGGAGACAGTAGACCTGCATGGATAAGCAAGGTCCTTCTGGGTAAGCTCAAGTGGAAGAAGGAAGTATGTGGAAAAGGGATTGGCCACTTGGGAGGATGTCAGAGGATGCAGGGATGCTATAAGGAAGGCTAAAGCCCACTTGGAATTAAATCTGGTAAGTCATGCCAAGGAAAACAGGAAGGGCTTCTGCAAATACAACAGTAGCAAAAGGAAGACTAGGGGAAATGTAGGCCCATGGCTGCATGTAGTTGGTGCCCTGGTGACAGAGGATACAGAGAAGGCAGAGTTAACTGAGTGATGTCTTTGCTTCAGTCTTTACTGCTAAGACTGGCCCTCAGGAATCCCAGACCCTAGAGGTAAAAGAGAAAGTCTAGAGAAAGGAAGACTTTCCCTTGATCGAGGAGAATCAGGTTAGAGATCTGTTAGTCAAAGTGGACACCTACAAATCCATGTGCCCCAATAGGATGCACATACAAGTGCTAAGGGATATGGCAGTTGATATTATTAAGCTACTCTCCATCATCTTTGAAAGGTCATGGAGAACAGGAGATGTGCCTGAGGACTGGAGAAAAGCCAATGTCACTTCACTCTTCAAAAAGGGCAGGAAGGAGGACCCAATAAATTACAGGCCTGTCAGCCTCACCTCCATCACTGGAAAGGTGATGGAGCAGCTCATTATGGAGGTCATCTCTAAGCATGTGGAGGAAAAGAAGGTTATCAGCAGTAGTCAGGGTGGATTCACCAAGGGCAAGTCATGCTTGACCAATCTAATAGCCTTCTATGATGGCATGACTGACTGGGTAGGTGAGGGCAGAGCAGTGGATATTGTCCACCTCGACTTCAGCAAGGGTTTTGACACTGTCTCCCATAACATCCTCATAGGTAAGCTGAGGAATTGTGGGTTAGATTAGTGGATAGTGATGTGGATAAAGAACTGGCTGAATGGCGGAGCACAGAGGGTTGTGATTAATGCTGCAGAGTCTAGTTGGAGACCTGTAGCTAGCAGAGCTCCCCAAGGGTCTGTATTAGGTCCAGTCTTCTTGTGGTGGTTCAGTCCCTCCTGGGAGCCGAGCCACGTAGCCACTGTCACTGCCCCCCCAGCGCCAGTCCAGGGAAGGGGGACAGTGAGAACACAGAGCTGGGATTGAGATAAGGAGGATTTAATACAATGACACACAAGGAACAAGTGCAGTAACAATAGCAATGACAACATTGAGAAAAACAATCTACACAACAAGTGATACCGTGTGGAGAAACGGACGGAGCTGAGCAGAGCCGAGCTGACCAGCCGCACATGCAAGTCACACTGCAGAACCGGAACTGGCCCCGGGGCATGATGTCAGCATGGTATGGAATAGCGCAACCACACCAAATTAACCCTGTCCTGGTGTAGTGGGTCTGGCTGGGCTGGTTTTCCCCACAGCTGCAGTGTTTTTGTGCTGGGAGCTAGAAGGGTGTTGATAA
>JAVSBS010020033.1:26635-38581 GCA_033124195.1 Coracias cyanogaster
TGCTAAGGAGGGGAAGGAAAGGGGGGGTGATAGAGAGGCTTGGTGGGCGCTCAGCCAAGGTTAACCCACCACACCTGGCCAAACCAGGACACTTATTGAACATCTTCATCAATGAACTGGAAGAAGGGACAAAGTGTACTCTCAGCAAGTTTGCTGATGATATGAAATTGGGACGAGTGGCTGACACACAAGAAGGTTGTGCTGACATCCAGTGAGACTTGGATACGTTGAAGAGTTGGGCAGAGAGGAAACTAATGATGTTCAACAAGGGCAAGATCCTGAACCTAGAGAGGAATAACCCCATGCACCACTACAGGTAAGGGATTGACCTGCTGGAAAACATCTATGTACAGAAGGACCAGGGAGTCCTGGTAAACAGCAAGTTAACCATGAGACAGCAGTGTGCTCTTGTAGCCAAGAAGGCCAATGGTATCCTGGGGTGCATTAAAAAGAGAGTATGGCCCAGCAGGTCAGGGACGTTCTCCTCCCCCTCCACTCTGCCTTGGTGAGGCCACATCTAGAATACTGTGTCCAGTTCTGGGATCCCCAGTTCAAGAGAGACAGGGAACTACTGGAGAGAGTACAACAAGGATGATTAAGGGACTGGAGTATCTCCCTTACAAGGAAAGGCTGAGAGACCTGTTTCTGCTTAGCCTGGAGAAGAGAAGACTGAGAGAAGATCTTGCCAATGTTTATCAATATCTAAAGGGTGGGTGTCAAGAGGATGGGACCAGTTTATTTTTGGTGGTGCTCAGTGATAGTACAAGGGGCAATGGGCCCATACTGGAACACAGGAAGTTCCATCTGAACATGAGGAAAAACTTCTTTACTTTGAACATGACAAAGCACTGAAACAGGCTGCGGAGGGAGCTTGTGGAGTATCCTTCTCTGGAGATATTCAAAACTTGCCTGGACATGATCCGGTGCAGCCTGCTCTAGACAAACCCGCGTTAGCAAGGGTGTTGGACCAGATGATCCCCAGATGTCCCTACCAGCCCCTATTGTTCTGTGATTTGGAAGAAATTTTTTATTATGAAGGTCATGAGGCACTGGAACATGTCACCCAGAGAAGCTGTGTACCCCATCATTGGAAGTGTTGAAGGCCAGATTGGACAGGGCTTTGAGCAGCCTTATCTAGTGGGAGGTGTCCCTGCCCATGGTAGGGGAGTTGGAACTAGATGATGTTTAAAAGTCACTTCCAACCCAAATCATTCTGTGATTCTGTGATTCTATTCCACAAGATGGACTTTTTAGAGGAAATAAAAGGTTAGTATAACATGTGCAATTGCCTCGGATTCATTTGCCATCCATATCAGCAACAGAATAGTGTTATATATTAAGTAGACACTTATGTTTGCTAAAAAAAGATCAACTTCATAGTCTGTTAAAATCCATTAGTCAAACAGAATATTTTTGCTTTGTATGGTTAACTGCACTTTTTATTTTCTCTCTCTTAGTGTTTTACTTTGAGCTTTAGATTGAAGTAGTGGTGGAAATCAGGCAGAAGTGGTTATGCTCCCCAGGTCTTGAGTTTAAATACGCCTCATAATGAAGCTTTGTATTAATATAATTCACAGTCATCAGTCTCTTGACAAATTTTGGTACAGATTCACATAGAAATTCAAGCAAGGCATATAAAGCAGTTTGCAAACCTCGTTGACATTTCAGATTTCTAATCAAAAAATGAGTAAGTTTGAAGTTTTATTTTGAAACTTTGCTTTATTTTATTGAACAATATATTTTGTAGAGCCTATAAACTCAGGGGAAACTAAATAAAGAGATTTCATCATCCTAGCAATGGGAAAAGCAGCCTCTAAAACATTTGTACTCAGACGGATATCCTGAATACTTATGTCTTCCTCTGAAACAGAACAAGTTTAATTCAGTCCAGGTTAAGATATGGGCAGAAATTTTGTTCTTATTTACCCAGAGGAGATCTGCTTGGTGTTAAAGATCCAAAAATAAGAACAGAGTTTGATCTGTGCTTTGTGATGCCCTTCATGACTGGTTTTTTTTTTTTTATTCAGACATATTTACAGGACTTGGAGAAATGACATGAAACTCCTGACCTCAGCCAGAATCTGCTGTACAAATTCTAGTTTAAGTTTAATCTTTATTAGACTTATCAAATCATGGTGTAATTGATTTTGACCCAAGAAATGTTGGCTAGTATTAGTTCCCATATCAGTACAGCTGAGTGAAACTCTCTTTGCGAAATTCTGTATTTGTCAGATCTTGAGGGACTAGAAATTATACCGAATTTGTGGAAAATTGAGTTATTGTTTCAGTTAATAAGAAAATGACTAAATATTTTCAAAGCAATAGTTTTGTTTTGAAATATTTCTTTGGCACTTCAAAAATATCTTGGTTTGAGGCAACTCTGATGAAAATGAAGGAATTAGATTCAAAAAACTGCTGACGTTCCTATAACACAAAGCACAGTGGTTAGAGGTGGGAGATAACGTTCAGATCCATCTGAAACAGAGGTATGATCCAGAGCATATATTTGAAACAATGTCTCCTGTGTGTTTTAAACAGCTGGCCAGTGCAGTAGTTGATGCAAAGTAGGACAGCATCAACAGAAAACAAATGAGCTCAGACTACCAACTCTCAGAAGACTGGTAGGGGCATTGGCTTGGGAATTTGCCTCTTAAATTTCTTATTAAATGTAAAACAGAACTCCCACATGCCGAGTAAGTATTCCAACCAGTCCTTCTGGCACAGGTTTTACTGGGGATGGAAACAGCTATCAGGCTTTGCTCTTCCATCACTGCCCCACTTTCCAACTCTATGCAACTCCTGTGCAGCTGCCAATCACACACTCCTCAGTGGAGTACAGTGCCTCAGCTTCTCATTAACTTCTCTACGGCTGAAGAGAACCTGAATTGCAAAAGGGAACAGGAGTGTAGGTGTGTCAGGGTGTATCCCTGCTCTTCTGTTATTGATGTGAGCCTATCAGTATCATACATCTTGGCAAAAGGATGTGGCACCAACATATAACCCAATGCTGGGGCACCACCCATGCTGTGCAGAGAGGAAGGAAAGAAGCTTCTATTCTGCAAGTCTGTTTGTTTTGGGGCTGGATGATCCAAAGGACTTTTGAGTAGAGTGGGATTTGTTACTTCCTGTAATGCCTTAATTTATGGCTTGGGTGGTTTTTTTGAGGGACACTCCACACAATCTCGTTTACTGAAAAAAATACACAAACCCACATCTTTCCTGAACGCAGATCAGGTAAAATAAAAGATAATTTCTTTGCATTTTAAGAATTCTCCCAATAAATACTTCGCTGAGTTTTGTTTTGTCTTCTGCCTTTCCTGCAGGATCAAGCTTTTTTTGCTTTTCTGACCCTTTCTTCACTTTCTGGGCTCATCTGCTCTTAGTGCATGCAACTCAAAGAGATGTTTCTAAGGCTTATGACCTTAAGTTGAAAACTGCTCTATAAGATCTTCTTGCCTTTGACTGATCTTGTTATTTGACCTTGGGCAGTGGCACACACTGTTTCTGCAGTCTTATTTATCCCTTATTTTGATGCTCAGTGAAGATTTACTAGGCGCTACAACAATAGTACACCTTTCTGTGATTCTGTAATATGCCTTTCTACCTGCTACCCTGTATCCTTTCCAACAGAAAGCCCTGGCTGTGCAAGATCAGGAAACAGAAGGTAAAGTACACACACAGTATGAAACAGGTATATTTTTGACTTGTTAGACATGGTCCAGTGAGTGAATGGAGTCATACTATTTAAAAGCAGGCTTGTAATTGATCAAGTCTGCATTGTTCATGGTGCCTTCAAGAACTGAAGTAGCAGAACATAACAAACTATTTGACAAGAAGTTTTTCATATGTACAAGAAAGTAGCAAGGGCTCAACTTGAATCAGCAGAGAAATCCCTCTAATTAATTACTAACTTTAACACACTATTGTTTGTTCTGGGGTAAAAATTTTTCCCCTTTTCCACTTTGTCATGCTCACTCTTTCCTATGTAACTCCTACTCTCTTCTGTCTAACTTTCAGATGGAACAATTGAAGAAAATATGGAGCTACTGACAGGTTTCATACTTTATTTGTTAGCTAAAGTCAAAAAGTGTTTATCCAATAGCCTTTTCAAATTAAGCTTGACTTTGAATTCTGAATTTCTGGCAAACTTTTGACTGCAGCTCTGACAAACCCTGGGTAGTGCTTTGGAAATACATTTGTTCTGTGAGTGGAGAAGAAACATTCATATTTTAATGTAGCTTAGAACCACTTTATTCGAAAACCTTCTTTCCCAATCCTATTTTAACTCCTCTGTGAACAGAATCTGCTTAGAAAAATGTGTCAAGAAATGTCCAGGCGATACCATAGTCCTCTCTGTGTTATCTTGTTTCCAGCCAACCCTATGTGTGCCAGCTGAAAAAGAAACAACATCCTGTAGATCCGTAATTAAATTTACACATTGCAAGATTATGCATAGAAAATGGAGTAGAATATATTTTCCATTTAGACCTTAATCTATAACCCAAATGTGATAAACAGTTTGCCTAATACTTGGCAGGTGTTTCTTCTTCCATCATTGTCATTAACAACTTCATATTAAGCAGGGAAAAGGAGAACTCATAAAATTCCAAGGCAAACATCCAGAGTGTACTGCAGGATGGTGGCCATTTCATGTTTTTAGGTGCATAGAGTAAAAAATCAACATCCAATATAACATAATTCATTAACATTTGCCACTAAGATATTAACACTAAGTTAATAGTAAAGCTCACAGTAATTTTTTCTATTTCAGATCAAAAGCATGGAATAATACCAGCAAGGTCAACTCAAAAATAGCATGCCATGTGTAAGCCAGCTATAATGGATACATACACCTTAACATTTACTTTGCTTACCCTTGAAAGTAATGTCTCAGACTGTGTACTAAGCTGTCTGTCTGGCTACACTTCTGCTTTGGACCTCAATATCTCAAAACAAAAAAAAACAAACCTAAGAATGAAGTGCTAACATAGTGTCTTCTGGATCTCCCTTTGACTATGCAGAATGACTGGGATCACTTTCCCAAGAATAAATCAACTCTCCATGAAGGAAGTGAGGGACAAGAGTAGTTAGCAATGCACATGCAGCCCTGACCTGCCTGTTTGGAGCTAGCACTGATACGGCTTTATGTGATGCTGGAACAGGCAAGGGGCAGTGACTAAAGCCTCTCTCCCCTTCAGAGTATCTCTGTGTAAGTGTTGCCTCTGCTTTAACCAGCAGGGTAGTTCAGACATAGCCATGAAAGCAAATACAGGGCTTTTGTGCTGCCTGAAACACAGATGCCTCCTTACATGAGCGAACACTGCAGTGACACTTAACACAGGTTAATGTCTGGTGCCCAGTTTAGCACAGCATGCATTCTGCACAGCAGCGCTGGCACAGCACTTTCCCTGCTGCCCATTCTTTAATTTGCAGCGGCAGGGGAAAAAAGATACTGCCCATACATAAATATGAAGCAGAAGGACTTACACAGCCATCTTTTGCCTCTGTTTCTGTTGTCATCACAACATGTAATTTAATGCATGCTTGGGTGTGTGTGATGGGTTCAGTAAAGCTGAATCCTGTCAGATCTAGAACAACACTCTTTTCCCAGACTGCTCCTAGGAAAAAGGAAAGTGATACCTAAGTGACTCACATGGCAATTTAGATTCCATGAGAACCACAAAAAAAGACCTTTTAAATTGTTGACAAAATTGTACAAAATAGGCTCTAATTGTTTTTTAAATGTCTTTTTAAAATTGCCCTGCAGTATACTTTCAGCTTGAGTCCATAATTTGAAGTCATAACACTGTGGACTTGTAAAGTATTGTTAAACAAAGCTTTATTCTTTAATTGGCGCATTCTCAGAGCAAAGGTGTTTTAATTACACACACACACACTCTCACAGGTATGTGACACAAAGAGGGCCCATCTGGGACAGGAGAGGGCAGGCTTGGAAGGGAAGCAGGACAGCTGAAATATTTTATTTCTCTGAAAACATTAAATAACCTCACACTTGAACTTTTCTTTCATTGCGGTAGCATGGTGTATTATGGGAGAGAGGGAACATAGAGAAGGGGTGTTGTGCTTTGGTTTGGAATACCTATTGCCTGTGTATACAGTTTAAAAAGAGATCTGTTACAAGAATATCTGTAAAAATGAAGAGTTCTAAGCCATTAAGTTAGATATACAAGGGTTGTGATATAGTACCACAAGGAGCCTATGTCCTTTCCGAAGTCACATTTGTCAGACTGATGTTTCTGTTCCCTTGCATAGCATACATGCTCTCTGGGTCTCTCAGACAGTAACCCTTATCACCTTGAGGATATAGCTAGACCTTCCTCGGTATCTAGGCAGAAAGTGCCTTCATTTTCAGTAGCAGGAAACAACATTCTTTCCAGGCAAGTCACTGAGTGACTTCATTCATATATCTGATTCATCCAACTCAACTTAGACACAGCTATATCTGCATTAATTGCTCTTCTTCTAAAGTCAAGGGAGATAAATTAATATTGGTTAGAAATCATTCCAGACTTCTGGTGTGGCTACTTCAATCCCAGACCCTTATTTATGTCAGTTTAGCTTCAACTTTAAGGATATCTAACTATATTTTTAAAATCTGTATTAACCACTTAGACCAATTTAAGACTGCCAGCTGAAAGTGTAACAGTAACCAAACTCCACCAGATTAAAAACAAGTTCCTTGGAGTGGTGTATGTACAGCAGTATATGATCACTTAAACTAGTACCTTTTTGGTGTGTAGATTCTCCTTGAAGCTCATCATCTGCTAGGTTGTAAAGCTATTTGCTCTTCAACCAAATTAGTCACTTGAGAGGCTTTACGCTATAAAAAGAACTTTTTTTTTTTTTTTTTAAAGTCATGTCTTCCTAACAGTGGTAAAAAACAAATAGGGCTAACTGTTGGAAAAAAGTCATCCTTTCTAGTAGTATGCTTGTTGTGTATTTCAAATGTTGTACTCTCAGTCTTTATATTATAATTTCCCTCAAGGCAAAGTGACCAAAACATCTCTGTACAGGCCTTTCTCTGTCATGTATAACCATTACTTCTTTATCTTTGCTACTCCTCTTTTGGCTTCACTCATGTATCTGATGCTTCTTTTCCAAGTACTTATGATCTACCAATATAGTTCCAAACAATGAATTACTTCACCCCTTGATAGATATCTGTGTTTTGGGTGGAGGCTGTTCTTGTTTCAATTCCATAAAAGAATGTAAGTCTAGCTTATATGTCTATGAACAGAGCATTGACTGTTATAGTCAGTAATTTCAATGGATGTCCAAACCACAAGAAAACAAATATGTGCTTATATTTTCTCCCCATTTTTTGTAAGAAGCATGTGAATACTGTTGCCTCTACTTCTTTAACATGTTTATTTTTATGGAAATTCTTGCAGAGATATTGTACACAGGCAGCAGTTCCAGGAACTCTTCTGTGATAACTGTAATGGTGAATTCTGGCTTACAGAGAGAATCCAGTTAACAGAAAATTAGTTTGGCCTGTTGGTGATGAAGGCTACCTGCCTATTGAGCTGCATTAACAAATTCCTAGCCAGGAGACTGTGGGAAGTGATCACTTCTCTCTACCAAGTACTCATGACACCACAACCGGAATATTGTGTCAAGTTTCCCCTTTTTCTACAACAGAGAGCAACATACTAGAGAGAACCTATCACAGGGGCACCAAAACAATGAAGTGGGTAGAGTAGATGTCATATGAGGACACGATAAGAAAGCTGGGTTTATTCAGCTTGGAGAAGATGCTAAATGAATAATCCAATTTCAGTCTTCAACTATCAAGAGGGAGCTATGGAGAACATGAAGGTGGACTTTTCTTAGTAGAGCACGGTGGAAAGACAAGATTCAGTGGTCACAAGTTGTAGCAGGGGAAATTCAGGCTAGCTGCAAAAAAGGAGTATTTGCCTGTGAGGGTAGCCAGGAATGGGTGCCCAGAGAAGTAGTGTAATATCCACACTTGAAGATAACTCAAAACTTGACCAGGCAAGGCTCTGAGAAATCTTACCTTACTTTTAAGTTAGCCCTGGTTTGGAGTAGAGGTCTGAACTAGAAGACAACCTTTGGTCATTTCTGGTACAAATTACTCTCTGGTTCAAAGCACCCTGATACTTGACAAAACTAAGGAAATCTAGGGAGCAAGGGAAATATTGTTTTAAGCAGAAGTAAGCACAGCAGTAATATACGCAAATGAAGAAGGAAAGAAAGTTCTTGCAACTTGAAAATATTCTGTTTGACTTTGTTCTTGTGCTTCATTAAGCATATCCAGCAGATAACCATCCATTTGCTTATCCATATCTTAACCCTTGTTGATGAAGATAAAACTCATAGTTTTATCATTGCATAAATAAGCTTTTCACTAAAGGAGAAAAACAATCCCTCTAACCAAACCAGGGTGAGATCCACTATGCATCCTCAAAATTTGATCTCAGCAGGTTATAGAGATCTCCCAAGAAGATAGTTTATGCAAGAGAAGCTCCCTTTTCATTTACCAGGTGTTAGGACAGATCTTTTTTCCTCTCAGTCTTCTGCCAAGAAGTTCACACTTAATCTTTCACTTAAGTTTTCTCCTTCTTCCTTTGATATCTGATTCGCTTTTATTTTCCATAAGAAACTTTATTTTACTTTTAATTGATATACCAAAAAAAATGTGAAGTTAGTGACACATTCAATTATTGTGACTGAACTTATTATTATTTAATATAATACAAAGATCAGAGGTTTGGGAATCCTTTATTTCCTCTTAATTATCTCTGATCCTCCTGTTCCTTTATCAGTTTGAATCAGTTTTATCAATTTCACACTATCAATGAACTAAGCAGCAGTATGTCTTAGAGATGAATGTACTTATGTAATGTTAATATTTTTCCCTACTAAATCCCAGTGGATCATATTGAAGCCCTATCTTAACTACCATTTAATACAACCAGCAAGGAGCTCTACATTTTCATAAATTTTTAAAACTCTAGATGTTTAGATATAATTATGGATCCAGTTAGCCTAGGATCCTGAAAATATAATGGCTATTCTACCTCTAAAAGAGGTAAATATTTCAAAAATTTATGTTTTTTTTTAATTTCCATCTTCCTTAGGTTCTTTCTTATTTAGTGTTTCCACAAACTCTCTCAACTACACACATTTTTACTACCCTTTAGCGCTTGAGTTACTGTAAATCATCCTTTCTTAGACATATGTATCATCTTCCATCTCCAGAAATTCCAGAGTAGGTGCTGCCTGGGTAGTGATGCCTACAGCAGCCTTTCTGAGAGCTAATAGGACTGTAGTGGCTGCAAACTCCTCTGCAGCCAGTATCATCCAGCAATAACAGGGCTGGCACTAAGCACCTCAGTGAGCACATGAACAGACCTTGCAGGCTTTATCACCAAAGAACTCTTGAGATTTTTGATGGTGGGCATTGCTGATTCGAATGGAATTACTCAGAAAGAAAGATCTAGAAAAATAAAGAAAGTGAAATCAGCAGGGAGCCTTTCACATGATCCATTTCTTACTGGTCTGTCCTACTTGCAGACTGTGCGTGTCAAAAAATGGACTTTGGCTGGATGCTTTTTAAATACTAAAGCAGGCAAAGAGAAATATTTGGATTTCTGAAATAACAACCTTCCTATGCATCCTAATTCTTAAACACCATCATCTATGCTAATTACAACTCTTTTTTTTTCTCTTTTGCTACATCATCCATATTTTATCATCTCATTATATCTCCTGCACGCTGTTGCTTAGCAGCTAGATACTTAAGAAGATTATAGAATGTAGGAAATCAGGGGTATTGGCCTCTTGACACTTATGAATGAGCCTTTCCTAGGACACAGGTGCTTTCTTTCAAGACTTCTAAACCCTTCTATGGGGAGATAGGATACTTTCCATGTTACAGTATTTTTTTTATAAATACATAATTGCTGTTATATGCTGAATATATTTCTCTGTATAGATATTGTTATTACTGGAGAGTCAAGTTAAGGAGGAGGAAATATTAAACATAACGAAAACACAGTTAAATTTGTCAAGCATTCTTCCTTTGATTCTTAAAGGCGTACAAGTCTTTCCCTTTTCTGACTAAGAATTGATATTGACATACTATTCACAGCAAATGTTTGTTATACTCTTATTAAAGTCACCCCTTCAGTCTGAGCCATGTTGCTTATGCTCAAAATTAGGACCATACTGTGGCTGAAACTGTTGAAACTTTGTATACCATTGCTACCGTCATCTTGCAGTATCTATAGAATAGGTTTGCAAATTCTCTGAGATACAAATCAGGTTTTATTATCTTGCTTTCTTTCAGGTAAATTAATTAACTGTGTTAATCACAGATATCTTGAGATAGCTGTCCTTACACTTAGAACTCAGCAGGCAGAAGGCAAAATATTTACAAATACAATCCTAGAACCAGTAATTATGTCAATTTTATGGTTTTTAAATGACAATCCTCCTGCAAGATGTCCAGTCACCAGTGAAGGTAGGTTGCTTCTTAAACAACAAAAAAATCTACATATATTTTTCTTTTGTTTTAGAGATTTGTCTCCTGACTTCAAAGGTTGCAAAACAAGATGGCATGCTGTGACACAGCATGGGAGAAAATAATGCATCAGCAGTGAGAAATAAAAGAGCTCTGCAACTTGCTATCTCTGTAAAGAAAGTGAACGTTCAGGAAGAAAATGTTGCACCGATCTTCTCCAATTGCTTCAGGACTTCCTCAAGAATAATTTTTTAAATTATTATTATTATTTTCTTTGCAATTTCTTTTCACATCCACCAGTAGAGGAGCTTCAAATTTTATTTTTTTTTTTATCAAGCATATGGCAGAATAGATGCCCTACAACAAAACTATAGACTTCAGAGGTAAAAAGTCCAATATAATCAGTGATCTCTGTTGATGCACAGATCAGACTCAGTGTGCTGTTCAGACTCAATGTGCAGACTCTTCTGTGCTGTTCTGCTGTGATTTATCTAGTTTAATTTTAAATTATTATGCAAAATGGACTTCAAATAGTAGCCTTTTCTAAATAAAGCGTGTTCCCTGAGAGGTCGTCTTAATGACATTTTCCTGATTTCTTTCCTCTGAACTTACCCTGAATATATAATGTCTTTATTTCAATTTTTTTTAATTAAGAAACACATTCTTTTCAATGAAAATAAGAACTTCTAGCTATAATAGTATATCAGTAACATTAAACAGAAGAGCTCTGAAATTTCCTTTCCCGGGAATACGCAGGTGCATTTAAACTAATTTAGATACATTTAAGTAACATTTCATTGATAGACAAGCAAACCACAGCCATTCTAAAAACATTTATTTATGACATTAAAATGTGTTCAAATACATCTAATGGGCAAACTGGGGGGAAAAAAAAACCCAACAAACAGTGAGTCCACTGTGTTTACAATAATAAAGACTAACCTGTAAAAGCAATTAAGATTTCACTGTGCATCAGCCATAGAAAAGGGAAAGCAAAATATTGTCAAAATAACAGAGTAACACGTTACATAAACAGTAATAAAAAACTTTTTAAAGCCCTAGTGAAATTGCTTGCAAAATTAAAACTTGTGCTTTTTGTCTAGGAGTTTGCAAAAAGAGAACATAGCAAGAGTATAAAAGACTGGCAGGTCTCTAAGATTGGCATCTTGAACAGGAATTTTAGAAACCATAAGAACCATCTTGTCACCCTGTCCAGCCATTGACACAAAATGCTCACTGACTTCTCTGGGAAATACTTATCCTAGTAAGTACAAAATTCCACACTTTCTTCTACAGAACAGTTCCACTCAGGACCTGCTCTGGTACATACCTGCATGAAAAGATGGGAAGGGAAGGGAAGGGAAGGGAAGGGAAGGGAAGGGAAGGGAAGGGAAGGGAAGGGACGGGACGGGAAGGGACGGGAAGGGACGGGGATCCTG
>JAVSBS010020033.1:48953-121240 GCA_033124195.1 Coracias cyanogaster
AGACAGGTTTTGCAAAACAGAAGGCCTGTGATGGTCCTAAATCCCTGCAGGAGTTCATTTCAAAGCTTTGGACCAAGCCTGAGAAAGCTACAGCTCCTGTATAACTTAGCATTACACTTTGGTGGAGAGATCTGTCCTTGAGCAGTGAAGACATTGTCTTTTGCTCATTGTACATTGCTCATTTTACTTGAGCCATAAAGATGTTGTTGAAATGATGTAGCCTTCTCAATGGGTTACAAAATCATTTAAATAACGTCTTCAAGGACATGAAGACCTTTGAGGATCAGGGCTGAAATGCTGAAATACTCCTTAATACTGACCGGTCTTTTAATTTAATATCTAAAAATGTACTCTAAGGAATATTAGTCAAAACTTGCATTAACTCTGCACATACTGAGTCAGAGAAAGATCAGGAAGCTTTCTAAAATGAATACAAAGTGATTTAAAATAATGCATGTGGGGATGGCAATTTCTTCAGAAGTAAGGAAAGGCAGCATGACTGAACCTGGCACCAACCTGGAGGTTGGCAGCCTAATGCAGTGAGGAAGAGAGGCTGTGAGCAGCCCTGTTTGTTGCAGTCGTACAGATGCGGTGTTCTGAGAGCAGTAGTCAACATCTATGGACCTGTGTGCTGTCTGATTACCAAGAAAATACCATAAATGTATAAGAATTATAGACATCAAGGCTCCTCCCTTTTAGTGAACTGATTTAGGTAATTTAAAAAAATTCCACATGTCTGAGCCAGCATACCCCTGTTCTCCAGTGGGCTGTGAATATTTGATTTTTATACATTTTCAATTGATGTGAATAGTACTGACAGACAAAGAAAGGAAACTCAAATTATCCATTGTTCCTTCTCCAGCATGGCCATACTTCAAACAATTGGGAGCTCAGGCTGTATTTATGAATCCTATTTGAAAACAGTTACTCTGCTACAAAAAAGATAGATTTCACCAAATGCCACATTCAAACAAAGGTCTCTCTGACAATTTATCTAGTAAAGGTGCAATGGCATTTGCAGGCATAAACAACACTCAGAAGCATTTAAGAAAGCAATTTTTTTAAGTCATACATACAGTGCTGACTTTTCAGAAAGGTTAGAACTTTATGAAATTCAGAATCAAAAACTGATGTGACCTACATAAAAGAATCACTCTGATTTCTTAATTAAACCAAGCTGTAACTGCACACTCGGTTAACAGCCGCCAAAGAAATTATGCAATAAATCTTCTGACTGTCCTCCAAGAATGTGGAGAGGAAGGCAGTCGTGAAGAGGATGGTGGTGAGGAAGAATAAGTTTGGAATGTTCCATGTTATCGTCTTTTAGGTCCCCTTGCAGACGGTCTGAGGCTGCCAGCACACAAACCAAGCGACTGAAATCACATCTGTAACACTAGGTTGAAGGAAGAGCCCAAATGTTTTAACAGCTGCTTTTTTCTTTCTTTCTTTCTTTTACCTAGTTTGCTTCGGGATCTGATTTCTTTCTGAAGGGGTGGGCTCAGTGCCTGCCAGGACTCCCAGCAGGGAATGTTTACTCTGAAACACACAGAGATGTTTCCCTTTCTTCTAAAGTGCTTTTTCTTTTTTTTTTTTTTTTTTTAGGAGGAAGGTGTGGAATTCTCTCAAGAAAGGCTCTCTTAAAGAGAAAATGTGTTAATTTGAAGGTTCTTTTCTGTCTTATGAAAAATTTATACAAAAAATAAATCAAGGAAAATCACATCGCATGTGGCTGATGCATAGCTGTCTTCTCTGTTACTGAGCCAGCCTTTGCAAAATGCTTGTCATTTGTAGCGTCTCAGTCAAAGACTTCAACTGCACTGTGGATTTCCTGTGATTTCAGTCTTTGCTTGCTGGACACCAGAACAGCTGTACCACTGCCAGCCTCTAGTGGAGCCAAACAAAGCTGTTCTAAGCTGTGATTTGCACCAGTACAGCTTACTCCAGTTCCATGCAGATTTCTATTATTAAATCCAGTTTACTCAACATACATCAGATGCAGCTGCTCTTATGGTGAATTTACTGAATGGGCAAACTCTCCCATGCCAAATCCTAAATTACTGAGTGTGGTTCATCAGAGATAATAAGCAATGCAAAAGACCTTGACAATGTTTCTATTTTCTTCTCCTCATCCCATAAACAGAACTTCAAACTTCACTCTTATATTTGAGAGATTTCAAGCCAGTGGACACACACACTGCATACAGGGAGCAAATATGTTCAAGTCACTGATGATAAATGAACAGTGTGACAAAATATCTTTGATTCTTTTCCCCCAGCCTCCACATATGCCCACATTTCAGAGCCACGTGGGAGAAAAAAAAATTATTTTTTAAAGACAAAAATAAGATTGTCAGCTTAATGAAGTTGCCCAAGACGGTGGGCTAGGGGTAAAACAAATAAACAAAACAAAAAAGCAACAACAAGAAAACCTGGCTGACAGTAAGATTTATTAGTCGGGTGCTGATTCCAGTGTAATTTTGTCTTGTTGCTTTGAGACAGCAGAGCCACACGTTCATGTGTGGTCCCAGCATTCACGGTGTGGTCAGATTTTGAGCTCTGGGAAGGGGTTTTGGAACAGTCGTGCTAATTTTGTTAAGCAGTCAGTGTTTCATCCCACAAGAAATGAACTCCTGGTATTTACTGCTCTCAGAGCCTGCCAGTCCTCACTGCAGTCATCAGTACAGAACAATTTTGTTTGCAAGGCTCTGCTTCTCAGGGATGAAGTCAGATCTTTTCCTCGTTTATTGAATGATAGGTCTCTAATGAAAAGTTTTTTCTCCTGTTTGTCGCCAGTTGGGAGTACAGAGAGAAATCTCTTCTCTTTATTCCCTGATGGCACTTCAAGTCTAAACTATCTTTAGAAAATATCTTTTGGTTTTGTCATCTGCCTACAGAGACCCATTTGCTTGACTTTACTGGATGGAATTTGAGAAATGGCAATCCAAGTAAGCTCGTGACTTGCTTTTAGGAGGTTACTACCAAAAGGGCAGAGGGAACAAAAGGGACACCAGCTGACAACTGCACCAACTTCCTCACTTCTACATGTTCTGCAAAGTGTTGGCTTTGATCTAAAAACCTCTTAGATGTTTCCAACTAGGATTTCAGAGAGGTGCCCCTTCATTCCATGAGCTGAAGCAGCCTAGCCCAGTAGACGCTAATCACCTGCTGTGTTATTCTAGCCTTCACTTCCCAAACAGACCCAGTTTGTTGCTTGTAGTCTGAGTCAGTGTAGCCAGATATAAATCAATGCTGCTGACATGAAGAGCAGTCTTGTCCTTGTTTTACCTCTGCTGACCCATTCCTGTTCTCCTTCTTCTATCCAAATTGTGACTGGGAAACTGTGTAACTGTTAAACAACTCTCATCTAAAAACTGATCCTAACAATCCCTAGTGTGCACTTGGGAGGAGTGGAGGAGGTAGGGCTGATTTTTTTGATAGTAGCATTGAATCATGTAAGTTTTGAGGGACCTCAGGAGGTCCTACTGTATCAGTCACTGTATCACTTGTAACCAGTTGCCGCTTTGAACTATTGTCAACTGCCCTTTGAGCCCAAAAAACATAGTCAGCTTTTCTTTCACCTTGTAATCCACCCATCTAGGCCATATTTTCCTAGTTTGGCTACAAAGATACTATGGCAGACCTTGTCACAAACTTGGCTAACATCAAGGTAAATAATAAGGTTAAGTCAATCACAGAACTGCACATTTAAGCTGTGGCTTAACAAATGCTTCAAGTTAATTTAAACTAGTACTGGCACTGAAAGGTATTGCTCCTCCTCCCATCACCACCTGACCAGCATAAATCCGTGTGGTGAGAATAAAATCAGGGAAACTGCTCTGGCTGTTGATGAAAAAAAAGATTAAATCTCTACCACACCATTTCCTGATTTGATTCCCTGTGAAGCTGCAGAAATTCTTGTGCTAGAATAAAAGATGGAAAGTCATAGAGCAGAGAGGGGCTAAGAACTTAATGGAAGTGAAACTACTTCTACACACAACAGTATTAGTGCAAGCTGAATTAAAACGTCTCTCCAGTTCTAGACTTAAATACTCTGTCAAGGTCACAGTTTTCAGCTAGTTACTTGTTATTTGCTCTAAATAATAGTGACAGCTTTGTTACACATTGATATTTCTAAGTTCTGTGCCCTAGCTTACTAATAGGTGACATCAAACGAATCAAAGGCGTAAGAAAAGCAAATACCCTTGGTGACACTCTTGCAGTCAGTTATGCTCATCTTGCACTAGTAGTAGTGACCAAAGATCAAAAAACTATACATGGGCAGAAAGCCTGTTTAGGCAATCTGCAAAGTGGCTTTTTATGTCAGATATTACCAAAAAGCTCCTTGCCAACTTTGTAGCAGCTACTAGGTCTTTTCCACCTGACAAAGGCCATCATGAGGACGGGGTACTTGGGATACCATCTCAGTTTTTGGTCAGCCAAAGCCTGAAAGGGGCAAGTGGAAGTCAGCTTCCACCAGAGACTGCCTGAAGTACCCTACAATCGGGATATTTAGCCTCCAGTTCTCCTCCAGCCCTTTGCATGGCAGTTAAAACAGACAAGGGCATGGCTTGACTCAGCCTATCTTCTCTTCCAAAGACAGTGAGATACACAGGTTAATATATAGACCTCAACCTATGGACAGCTGAGAAGAAATGGGGATCTTCCCACTGACCTGGGGAAAAGGGACCCAGAAGCCCAGAAGAGCAGCAGAAATTCTACTCAGCATGGTGTTAGTGGCTTTTTCTGTCCTCCCTGCCTTGAATGGAGCCTCAAAAAAATGAGTTTTATGTTTCCCTTCCCAGACTTCTCACGTAGGCTGAGCTTTCAGTTGGTGAAGAGCTCTCTGAACACAGACGTTTAGAAGCTCTGGGCTTTCACATCATTCTTAGGATTATACCCAACTTGACTTCCTCAGCTGTTCTGGGTACTACACCTGCAGGCAAAGCAATGGGGCACTGTGAGGGCCAGCTGCTCCCTCAGGGCCAGGAACCCAGCAACTGTGGGCAACCCTGGCACCAGCCATGCCCTCACCCATAGTTTCTGTCTGTTAGGGGTTGACCACAGCAGGAAGGGACAGGGACAACTAATGGAGTTGATCGACAGCCCCAGGCAAGGCAAGCAATAAACCAGGGCTGAGGTCCAGCCAGGACATGGAGATAGGGCAGGAGACAAGCATCCCACCAAGGAGTCTGCCCCAGAGAGCAGATGCCTACCTACCTATCACAAGTCCTGAGGCCTATCTGAGAGGCAAAGATGGAGATGGGGACAAGAAATGTGGATTCCCAGGGTGGGTGGTCAAGGCCACACAGGCCTGTGGGGGCCCTCAGCCCCCTCCACAACACACAGGGGGAAAGAGCCTTAAAATTATCCTCACGGTCAGAGCAGGTAAAGGACACTCTGGAGCTTGGAAATAGCTGAGAGTTGTAGCAAAAGCAGCACCAGTGGAACTGCAATTGTTCAAGAAACAAATATATCCCTAATGAGAATATTAAATGTAAATAACATCTAATGCACGTGGTTTGATGAAGAGATACGAGGTAATTTATTAATTACTCTTACCTTCTCAAGGAAGTGGACCTGTTGTTAGCAGCATGAGGCAGGCTGCTCCCTAAGAACAGGTGAGCTGGAAGCCACATGGTGGCAGCAGGGCAGGTCTCCACAGCCAGAGCTCATCCCATCACCCCAGCCAGAAACAGAGCTGCTGGGGGCACTGGGGCAACCTCAGCCATCGAGCACTTTCCTGAGGATAGGGACAGACTGACCTGCCCCAGTGTCCAGGGCAGGGCAAGGCAGGGCAGGGCTGTGAGGAGCTGGAGACCAGCACTGCTGCAGCAGGGACTGATAGCTCTGGGGGAACTGAAGCGGGGCACTGGGCTGTTGGCAGGGTAGGGAGAGGTGCTCAGGACCAGTCAGGCCTGTGAGTGCCTCCAGGGCCCCAGCAACTGCTTCCCTTCCAGCAAAGTGCCCCCCACACCTGATAGACCTAGGCTCAGAAGGACCCTGTGGCACAGTGATTTAATTGTGGTGAAGCACTCATGGGCTACTTCAGGGTACAGAGCCAAAGCAGGGACAGTGAACTGGAAAGGGACATGGAATGAGAGACAAGGGTCGAGTGGGGAGGTTCAGACCACCACTGACAAACCCCAGAGGGGAAAAGGGGGTCCAAGCTGCCTGTCATAAGAACTAGGGTCTGGGTTGGCTAGGCAGGAAAGGAACACATTTAGGAGCCTGGGACAGGTAAAGGGTCAGCACGGTGGAGAGAAGAAAGCTCAGGGAAAGACTAGTCTCTGAGGAAGGCTGGTAGGGGCAAGTCCATGCATGGCCAGAAAAAAGGCTCCCTGGTTCTCAGCTCAGGGCTTGGGGAGGCCTGAAGTACCTTGTTAGGAAGCAGCAAGGGCAAGGTTTGTCCCTAATGGTGGCAGTCACAGAGCCACAGGGGACTCTAGGGGACACAGCAGCAAGGGCACATCCCACAGCTCCTGAGTGAGGAAACAGGACAGACCAAGGAGCAGCAGCCTGGTCCAACCAGGAGTCCCAATCATAAGCCAGTATCACACTGATAAGGCAGGTCTGAAGTCAAGATAGGAATCTGATTTATTGGTCATTGTCAGGATCAAATCCAGGCCAGACAGAGCCATAGCAACAAGGCAGAGCCAAATGCAAGCCAGGAAGTCAGCCCTTACGCTGACACAGGTCAGCTGAACCCTGCAGCTTAGCACTTACCCAACAAGGCTTAAACTAGTGGTAAAAGTCTTGGGCTGAGGATAAACAGAGCTCCTGGGCTCATGAGTGTGGGTGCAGGCTCCAGGTGAGGCTGGTCAGGGCCATTAAGACTAATAAGTGCCTTCAGAGCCCTGAAAAATGCATGCAAGGAAGTGCAAGTGAAATGGAAAATCATTGGACATCAAATAGTTATTAACTTCATCCTTTATATTCTTTAGGTACTAAACTAGTAAAAATCTGTTTATCCTTTGGTAAGATTATTGCAAATCAGCTGCAAATCATTCTAATATTTATATATTATTTCCAGACAGCAGAGTCCTCAATGTCGTTCCCAGCTAGTCTGAACAAAATAAACAGATTTTTGCTGATTAGTACTAACTTTTACATTCATAACAAGCCTTTCCCTTCTTGGTGATTCTGTATGACTTCTTAAATTGGATACTGAAGGACAGTAGATAACATGCCCTCTGTTATTTAGAAACCAACTGCTGTACTACCTACAATGCAAACCACTTAGTAGAGTCTCCTGTCCTAAGTCTCAAGTTGTTTTGAGAATATTCACAAAGAATAACTTTACTCTCAAATAAAATTACTAAATGATTTCTTCATTAAGCAGGAGTTATATCACATTCCAGTTCAAATAGAATAACTTCCATTGGAATGAATGGTGCAGGACTGGTGTAGAACAGAGAAGGAAATTACTTTTAATGCTGTTAGCAGGAAACACTAAAGGTGTGCACCAACCTTCCAACTTAGGTAAAGCTAACTCTTATAGCAAAGTACTTTGGAAACATTCTCAATTTCTTCATTTTATTTCATTACTATCTCATTCTTCTGATGAAGGTAACCTGACATTTCAATGAAGGAACATTAGCAATAAAAAACTAAGGTTATTTAATAGCTTAATAATGTTGGTTCCAAATTTACCATGGGATTTACATCCTAACGTCTTTCAAAAAGATAGCTGCTTAACAAGCAAGGACAGCAATAAGAAAATGCCCCTCCCTCACTCTGATACTAAAGTGTTCTTTAGGTGGTCCTGTGGCCTAAACCTAACCATTGTATCTGAGCATCTTCCAACATTTAAATGGATGTAACACACACAGTCTCTCACTTCTCTTTCTTTTCAGCCTTGAGAAGATTTATAATTTTTCCTGTCTGTGAGGTATGTGACTAAGAATGGATGAAGATACATAAGTGAACCTCTGCGAGTAGTGTACTGAGAAAAATGAAAACAAAAGGAGAGCACAAGATCTCACCACATCATCTCAAAGTAAAAAGATAGGATCTTAAGTGACACACAAACTTCACATTGAGAATTTTAGCCACAGGGAAGAAAATAAAGCCTGAGTTGTTATAAATGAGCTTTTGAAAATATTGATACCAGACCATGGAGTCAAGGTATTAGCCTGAAATGGAATATGCAAGCCATAGCAATTGGTACTTTGAGGAAGAGAATATATTGCATTTAGAACCTTCATTTCCATACGAGGTTATGGGACTGAATTGAATTTTTGGAAGTTAAACAAACCAAAACAAATGAAAAAGTATATTGCTTGAATTTAAGCAAGGGGAAAAAATAATTTCAGATTGATACCTATTCTTTTAACTTTTTTTTAATGTCTTGTTTTGATCTTTGACCAAAAAAATTCTCATTACACAACTCCTGAGAATAATTTACTCTATGAAGGAAGAACAAGGCAGGAGGAGCTAAGGTCTCCCTAGAGACCTCCCTTTCACAACAGTTTCAAATAACAGGGGAGAGGCTGAAGCAGACCACAGCCCCAGCAGCACGCAGTCAAAATTGCCAAGCACTTCACTGGGACAGGCAAGAATATCTGTAAAAGGATCTAGAGGATAATCTATTCACAAGGAGTTTTTTGTAATACAGTCCTCCCCATTGTCATTATGAGAAGCTATCCTGCACCTTGATCATTCATAGACTCTCTCAAAGAATATTCATTTATATTTTTTGCTATATAAATGTGTAATTGACAGGAGAAATTTATTACAACTTTTGCTCCATGGAATCTGCGTTTCAAATTCCATAGAGAAACTATGGAAAATCCTTTAGATCAGGTTAGAGTATAAGTTATTCAGTCTTCTTTAATATTTAGTAGAGGAATGGGCACCTTCAGAAGGCATCTCACATTTATGTATGTTAAAATGAAAGGGCTAAAAATAGCTTCAGCAGGATCTTCTCTTTCTCGCTCTCTAGTCTGTCTGCTAAGAAAAAGTTTAGGTGGCTAGCTTGAACTAAACATGTAACATCAGCTTAGGTGCACATCTCATCTCCAGTAGCAGATAGCAAAAGAGCCTGGGAATCAGTACACAAAGTGACTGATTCCTCCTCTGCCTATAGTGTGATCCCTTCCTCTCAGCATCTGGCAGCCAGTGGTTTTGAGACTGCTTGAGCCACAGGCAGTATCTGGATTATCCTTCCCAGTGAGCTTAGAAACCTACCCTGAATGTTTGGCTAACTCCTTCTTGAACTCTTGTTCATACACAGTTCATAAAAGATAACTTGTGACAATGAGTTCAACCAGTCAATTATACTCTGTGCTCTTTAAATGCAAGACCTGATAAACAACAAAGGCTGAAGCAAAACAAAGGTTTTCTTTCATGTGCACCCAAGCTGTTCCTAGATTTAAGTTTAAATAGGAATATAACTGTATTTTAGATAATATGAGGAATTCAATTGCCTGTAGGAGCAACCTATTCTGAATGAAGGTCTCTGTCCTATATCCCACTGAACAGCTGGGCAATGGTGATGTTCTCAAACATCATGCTCTTTGCTTCAGTTCAGGTGAATCACAGCCCATAGGCTTCATGCACAAGAGAAGCTCTCCTTTATTTCTAATGGAGGACTTATTGAAAAAGAAAAAAAGAAAGAAAAAAAAATTAAAAAATTTTTAAAAGGCAGTTTTATCACTGCTGTTGCTGTGAATTTTATCACTGCCGTTGCTGAGAGTTTTATCACTGCCAATGATACAAATCTGAGTTCATATACACCATATGAAATCCACAGATGAATGGAGATATGTTATATTTCTAGCTTAGTGATCTTTTGGGATACTATTTAATCATATGTGAATCTATCTCTTTTATGGTTATTACAGTTCTTTGAAATCACTAAATAGCATTCTAATTTCATGATAAAATGTTCACATGATGCTGTGTAAATCTATTATGTTTCATGTTTTTGCTATAAATATATATTCCTTGACTACTAGAACTTCAGAAATTCTTCTTGTGATGGTGAATCTTAAAAGTTGGATTGACTGTAAACAGCTCATTTTCATAAACAACAACACAGAAGCACAGATTCCACTAATATCAAAAAGACATTTGCTTCTAGCCATCACAAATGCTAGAGAAGAAGATAGTCAGTAGTTTAACACAGCTTTACACAATACTCTGTATTGTCTTTTTTACTGTAATTTATACCCTCTGAAGATAATTTTAAGGAGAAAAAAAAAGAACTAAATTAATTTTGGAAGATTAAAAAGCAAAATGTTTTATTAGATGGATGAAAAATATATTGGTAGATAATGGATTAGGCACAAATTATACAGTCTTAATGTACTTCTTTTCCTAGTTTAAAAAAAAAAAAAAAAAAGACAAAGAGCATGGTGTCTGGAAGCCTGATTCTAGTTTTGGTCTATAAATGGAGTTTGTTCACTCCAGCTAGCGTTCTGTGTGTGTACAGGAATTTCATCTAACATGTTTGTCAATTTAAGATATTCAGTGCAGTATTCATTAAATTACCATGTCATTACCATAACTTATCAAAGAAAAAACTATGTAATAATTCTGGTTTTTAGAAAGAACGCCACACTGTCACATTAACAGATACATTCTTCACTCTCCCCTGTTGATAAAGAGCGTATCTGTTCAGAACAGCTGTCACTCATAATTAAGCTGAATAATTTCAAACCGTTCAGCTTGTAATAAAATGACTTTTTAAAATTGCTGCGTCTTTAGTAAAGCACTGAAAACTATTAAAATGTCACTGAGAAGCAGAAGTGTTTTTTATTATATTCTTTTTGTTCAAACTAAGTGTGATCATCTTGTAATAAAGGAAGGTTTGTAATGTTAAAATGTTTAATCATTTTATTTAATCTTATTTACAAGTGTTACTGCAAAGAAAAGCCACAGTGGTAATAGATATCTAAAAGCCTGTGTTATGCCAGGGAGAATTTGCTATTAGCTTTTTCTGCTATAACTGTGGGAATTTCAGTTGGGAATTTCAATCCCACAAATTTCAAAGCCTGCAAAATGGCCATAGCTGGTGTACAACTAAGACCAGTCTCTCTGGAAAAAAAAAAATCAAACATAGATAATCAGGATTATGTTCCTTCCTAAGATATGCATGATATAATTTTATCTCCCCTAGATAGTAACTGAAGAGCTGTGTATGCAAGTATGCAGATATGCTGTCAGTGATCAGCATTTAGGCTTCAGTTTTGATTACTTGGACAAGTTTGGAGTCAGTTATATGCTGGTTTTATAGCTTATCATACTCAGTTTGTATCAAAAAGGAAAATTGGAGGCTAAAGCTGAATAAAGAAATATTAAATTTCTGCACAGCTATAGCCACTCTAGTCATATCTGCATAAGGCAAAGTCTGATTTCTGCAATGTGGAAGCTGGACCTTTGAGTGTTTAACAGTTCGCAACAATTAAAGCAGTATATTTCACAATACATTGCAGTGGAATTATACAATGCTATTATTTAAGTGTCCCTTTACATAAAGCAAGAAATGAGATCCTGCAGTAGTAAGCTACCAAATCTACATTCCTGGAAACAATGCCTGTGAACAGTTTAATTATTTTGTTCTTTCTTAAATCTTCTTGCCAACAGTCTTTACTGGATTAAGTATTCAACACCAAGAGATTAAAGATGTATATCCCTGTAGCTACCACTGCACATATCTCCACATAATCACCAGGATTAACTTTCTAAGGAAGTAGATCAAAGCTTTATTTCCTTGTGGGTATCCAATAATAAAGGCTAAGGATAAACCAAACTCTCATCACTTTTGCATCTATCCCTCCACTACTAGATCAAGACTAAATAAGAATGTGAATAAAGATTAAGTCAATGCAGAAAGCTGCAGTGCTCTACAACAGCTCTAATAATAGGAATACAGCAGAGTAATAAAAAGCAAGTAGAAGGATAGCAAGCTACATAAAATCTTTAAGCGTACATAAAGGAAGGCAATTAATGAACTGCAGGGCCGTTTGAAAGTAACTGAATAAATAATCAAAAGCATACACTACTTGTGTACAGATCTGTGGAGCATGCGTCCATGAATTACAAAATACTGTACTTAATTATGATTTGTACTTTCAAAGCAAGATTTTATAAAAACTATCCATACCTGATAGAGAGCAAAGTGCTCATTCTAAGCAACAGCACCAAGGAACTCCATCATTAAATGCACAATTGCCACATAATAATTCAATCTGGCACATTGCAAAAAGGCCAGTTCATATTTGACCTTTTTCCTGTACCATTGTGGACAGTCATGGACCAATAAATGACCTGTATTTGAAAACAGGATCATTAATTTCTGCAGTGATGTATGAAAACAGACACTTTGTCTAAGGATTGAAAGCAAGGTATTCAGGGGAGACTGATAATTTTCCGTGTTCTTCTGCCTGGCTTACCTGAAAGTAAGCCCTCAATGAATTTGTATTAAGTTAGAAGAAAGGTAGGACTATTACAAATATGTGCATGGTACTTGCTTGTTTTTAGAAATCTTAGCCCGGATAAGGCAGTTGTAGTTTTTACTGCCAGTTGGCTAAAGAAGTTTATGCACACTCTGCCTTTTTTTGTGGCTAATCTTGCACTTGAAGCCTACAGGTGATTGCTGTGCTTCTGCTCTCTCTAGTTATCTTGTGGTAAAAACATTGCTTTTTGTCAGCAAAACCACTAAAAGTCAAGGCTTCTTGTGACTTTGACAAATCACTTACTTAGTCACTCTGATCTCCATTTTATCCACAAATACCTACCTCAGAGAAGTGTTGTGAACCTCAATTAGTGGTTACAAAGTATTCTGAGGTCCCTGAAGGACAGATAATGTTGTAGAAAAATATTTTAGTATTTTCTGCTGCCAAAAAGGATCCATTTGAAATTCAGTATTTTTAGTAAAGTACATAAACTATAACACATTCATGTTGTGCAATTCCTGATGAAAATAATTAGTAAGCTACACATTAAGGACTAGTTTTGTTATTTTATCACTTAAGTTTCTTTGCCTGTATTATCCTTTACCCTAAAAGTCTGTGAATAGTACAAATTTTTTACAGACTGTAACATTCTTGGCTTATGAACAAACATATACACACACGCATCCATGTGCACACATACACAGGCACTTCCTCCTGTGCGTATTTAAAGATTTTTTCATAAGCTATGTAATAAAAATAACAAAAATCTTTATTTAGTAAGAAGTAATTTCTTCTTATAAAATTGGGTAAAGAACTCTATAAAATCTGTATCAATATATTTAAAATTATGTTCTGCTTTAAAGAACAGGCTAAACTCCTGAATAATTTTTTCCTACATTTGCTAGCATGTTAATCTAAATTTAATTAAAAAATAGTACTGATGAATGAGAGGAAACAACATATTGTTTCACCGGTGCTTTATTAGCACTTTGAATTTTAATCTGTTTCATTGATAGACTGGGTATAAAGATTGCTATTTGTTTAATACTCTCATTCCTTCAGTAAATGAAACCATTTTATTTTGTCTCTGACTCTAAAGACAGTTATTTTAACATGTTTTTTATCCTCAATTCTTAGACACAGCTCATTTATTTAATAGATTTGTCTTTATAATGATAATTGCTCTATACATGTTTTTTTCCCTTCTTGTTCCTCTGCCTCAGTCCAGATGCTGATGTATAGCTCTTATATACAGAACTATATAGTTCTCATTTTTCAGGCTTGCATCTGACCCTCCCTGTCACAGAAGGAAGGAGTTATACTTTCCCATCTAGTTCCTCTCCAGCTCTCCAGTGCCACATGTGGGGTGCAGGTGGCTTCAAGATAGAACCGTGGGGCTGCACAGTAGCCCCTTTGTTTTCATCTCTGTGCTGTGCCATCCTCATGTGGAGTGTGAGGGGAAGCATGGGACATTACAGGGCTCCACTTAGGTGTAGAGTGCCCAACCATGAGTAGTGTCTTCAGCACTAGCAATGCTTTAACCTCCTATGTAGGGTTTCTTTCCTGGAGCCTTTGGTTGACTTCAGCATCTAAGGTGTCCTTAGAGGTGTTCAGATGAAGAAGTAAGTCTGAGGAGGATTTCCAGTCCTTCAGCAACACACATGAACAAAGCTTATCAGGAGCGGCTGAGGGAACTGGTGGTGTTTAGCCTGGAGAAAAGGAGGCTCAGGGGAGACCTTGTTGCTCTCTACAACTACCTGAAAGGAGGCTGTGGTGAGGTGGGGGTTGATCTCTTCTTCCAGGAAAGAAGCAATAAGAGAAGAGGAGACGGCCTCACATTGTCCCAAGAGAGATTTAGATTGGAGATGAGGAAAACATTCTTCATTGAAAGGGATGTGGTTGTTACCATCCCTGGAGGTATCTAAAAGATGTGTAGATGTGGCACTTAAGGACATGGTTTAGTGGTGGACTTGGAAGCACTGGGTTTGTAGTTGGACTCAATGATCTTAAAGGTTTTTTTCAACCTAAAAGATATTATGATTCTATGTGCCAGACATCACACATTGAGCATTCCAGCTTTCTGTCTTTGTAGGTTTATTGTAGGGGTGATTTTCTAACACATCGCCATTTGCATAATCACACTTGGGAAAAAAAAGGTAATTTTTATTTTGAAAAACATTGCTAGAATATAATATTAAAGAAAGAAATGAGAAAGTGTCATGTGTCAGATGGTCTGTCTGAACCTGAGGACATGCATGAAGCAGCATACACAACTCAGAAGGAGAATTCAAATTTACAGTTAGGGCTTCCTTTTATGTTACTGTTAGATACCTGGATGCCATTTTTGAAAGAACATTTAACTGCCATCTACGATGCCTAGACATTTCAATTGGGTGCTATATATTAGTTTGGTGTTGGAGGTAGTAAGATAAAAATCTCAGACTCCTCCAAACCACATCTTTTCAAGGCTATAAAGACAAGCTATAAAAGAGGCTCAGTTAAAATACTTCAAACTGAGTATATCCAGTACATTTAATCTGGTTCTGTCCTGAAGAAAAATTGCCCATCAGAAACACTATTAGATAAGAAACTGTTAAGTGCCACATGCAGTGTTTATTTTTTTGCTTATTTTTGTGAAGGTTTAAGCCTTTGTGGCTGGAATTGCTGACACTAGCTTGCATAGGTAAATTAAAAGAAAACATTTTTTTGTCAAGTAAGTAAAATGCTGGTACTTTATATGTTTGTTTGCCGTTGAAAGATTGCAACACTTTCAAAATAACTAATGATACAAAAGTCAAATGTAATTTTTACTTTGTTTCAATTACAAAAACAATACATTTATTTCTTACCAAGCAAAAGGTCCATTAAACACCATATAGAGTTTGATACCTAATCAAAATGGTATAGCCAAATGACAACAGTGAAGTGACTGTGGGGATGGCAAATTTGCTGTTCATCTTTGGTGCATTGTTCCCAGTCATGTTACGCACTGGGGTTTTTTTTCCAACTTTCAGTTTTATTTGTTTTTACACACAAATCAACAGCCCCACATTCTAAAATTCTAACTATGACTTTCCTAAATTAAAAATGAAAATCATTACCTCAATAAAATGAAAGCCACTTAATTTATTTTTTTGCCTTGACAAACTTAATAGTAGGAAGTATTTTAAGATTAATGAGATTTTTCTGAACAACACATGAATGAAATGTGTATGTGAAAGGAAATGAAAGAGATGGAGAAACAAATAACAAGTAGAAGATCAACGTACAGAAATCCACTACTGAGATCGTAAGCCTGACCTGCTGCCACTGACTGTGCCACAAATTTTATCTTACAATTACTCACCAAAAGTTAACAAACTTGTAACAATTAACTTCCTGGGAGATGATTACAGATGTTCATCAGAATGATAGTGGTATATGATTAGGTATGACATGTGAGTGGATATCTTATCTTCATGAGAACACAAGAATTCATACTAAAATAGCAGGCCAGACTTTTATGATCCACTGGGACTAGTGAGGCAAACACAAAAGATGAGCCACCGACACCTGCAGTTAGTCAAAAGTGTTTCTTGTTGAATATAACTACCCAGTGATTACTCCAGCACTAGCAAAATCAAGATTAGGCTGTTGTAATTTATTGCTTCTAAAATAAGAAACCACCATTACTGCAAATCCAGATGAAAATGAAACTAATTAAAGGACTCAGATTTAAAACACTACAAAGAGAGTGTATCATCACAGTTCTTCCTCCACAGTATTGGTCGCAGTCATTACAGACACCAGTCTAGATAAAGGTGATCACACATCTCATTAACTCCATTGCTAAATTAATCTTCACTTGTCCTTAAGAATATAATATACTTTGCTTGCTTAATTTTTATAGGCCTGAGACCCTCTTGAAAAGAGGCCTTACCGTAGTCATACTTAGCTAGAAAGACCTGTTTGCACAGTGCAAATGTAATGATGTGAACTTTACATATCTTGTGCTACAAAAGAAACAGAAAACAGATGTATAAAATGCTAAGAAGATTTTCATCTTCATGAGCAAGGAATGCAGAAAGCACTGCAATGATTCTACACAGGATTTGTATAAATTCTCATTTGGAATAAAATATGATGGGGTAAATTGCTGAATTAGTTCCCCTGAGTTTCTCTCCATTGCCTTGCCAGCTACAGCCACTTGTCATTTCTATATTACTTCATATATTTCCAAATGACTTTTGCTGCTAACATGCATATGAAAAGAGGAGGACATGTTAGCACCATGTGATTATCTAGACCTTTATGGACTGTGACAAGATGCTCTACATACCACCAGCCACAAAGACCTCCTACAGTCTGAAAACAGATCTACTGTCTGAAATTGATCTTTTCTTTTGTCACTACTGCTCATCTCATGTGAGGTGTACAGATAATCCATTTTTAATGGGTAGCACATCAGAAGTTGCTGTATTGCTTTCATATTGCTTGATCATGCCAATAAAATGTCATCTTAGGCAATTTGGGTCTGATCTTCAAGGACTTTTGAGTATTTGCAATCTGTATTGATTGAAGCTGGGATCCTAGGTGTTGACCACTCTTCTTGCAGTTCCATCAGTGCTAGCAACAATGGGAGTTCTAATGTAGACAAGATGTTTGCTTTTTTATTGTCAATGATTACTATACAGCAATAAATCTATATGGTGAAGTAAAGCAGCTGCTGAGAGGTTTTGCATGCTTGAGCTGAAGTCACCACTAGCAAGAGTAGAGCTGCCCTCATGTTAATGTTACAGTGGGAAATTCTGCTAAAAGGCCCGTTGTAGGCACGCTTCTCGGTACTGTACCTCTGCTCAATAGATCATTCATGAGCACCCAGCCCCCCCTCCAGAGAGCAAGTAAAGCCAGGTCGTGAGCAGGAAGGGATGGAGACAAGGCCGAGTTTCTTACTTACAGCTCAGTCTCAGAGCTGGTTTATTGTTGTCATGGCTACAGGCTCCACATGCCTCCAGTCCCTGCTTTATGAAAAGAATGATGCAGTGTCTAGCCTTACAGCTGAATATATAAACCAAATTAGTCTACCATGCCTCTACCTGTTTTGTGGCTCACAATGAAAGAAGTAATATATCATGCAATCAGTCTTGTAGCAGTTATATTCTGTAAACACTGTCATTACACTGAGACTTTTTTATTTGCTCTTTAGAGTCCCTTCTCTGTATAATAAACTCCAAATTTCAATAAGAAAGCTAATTCAGAAGAGTCCTCTGTGACTTCTCAGAATTTCTGTAACACATAAGTTAAAAAGTGCATTTCAAATCCCTTGTCGCACTCCATTTTTACATAATCCCACTCACTAAAAAAGAAGCCGAAAGACATGATGAATATCTGCAGTGCCAGGTTATTACTAGTATAAAACTATTCCTACTATAAGTAAAGAAGAGTTATATAGTCCTGCAGGGAACGGCTAACTTTTCCTGAATAGAGTAAGAGCCTCATATGGTCCCATCCCTACTATGAGATTAAGCAAACTTTAATGGCACTGGGGTAAACCAGTGTGAGAAGACATGTCTTGTGATACTGCTGCCAGTATCATTTAGAAGAGGGGGAAGGAAAGAAAGCTTTACAAGTATCATCTTGATTGAAAGATAAATATATAAGACATGGCAAACGAGTATCAGTATAAAAATGCATGTGATGCCGTAGCCTGCATATCAGGGATTTGGAAGAGCAGGCGGTAACGGAAAAAATAACTAGTATGAGGGATAGAAAAGGTGTAAATTGACTTCCATTTCCACCTCTTTACACATCCTTCTTTTTTTTTTTTCTTAGCTTGTAAATTCCACCAGTTTTGATTCTCTGTAGGCTCATTTAGACTATACATGTCAATAAGAGGAGGTGTGTGGTCGCAGAGTTCAACATCATTTTACACTCTATCTCTGTTTAGCAAAATGAGCCTTACCCTCACTTACCTCCAAAATTCTATTAAAGCACTTTGGCAGTGCAGGCTGTAAATGCCATTTATAGCCAAGGAAGTGTAAAGGGATCTCAGTGCAGATAAAGAACAGAAGACAGTGCTATGTTTTTACAGATCTGAAGTATTTCTTAAAAAATAAATAAAGACAGCTTTATTATCTATCAGGGAAGGAACAATGTAACAAGGCATAAATTGAACGTAGTTCCCCAAATTAAATTCACCTTGGCTACAGCAAATTGAATGTTCTGACTCATCAATATATTGCCAGTATTTCATGCTACACAAAGTCTCCCATGCTGATATTTTCTATTTCTTGCTGTTGTGGAGAGAATTGAAAATAAAGAAGCGTGTTCAAAATAATATACCTGTGTGTTGTAGAATAGAACTCTAAGTCTCATTAGGGCTGCTATATACTCTGCAATCTCTCACTTGAAGGGTTTTAATGACTTGGCCATTTCAGAAAACATCAAGACTGAAAAAGCAAAACAAAACCCAAAGAGTGTTTTTGCTGTAATTTTCCAATTTTTTTCAATTTCAAAAAAGAAAAGCTTTTCTGCATTCTGCATCTCTACTACCTAGCTCTGAAGTGATATGAAAGAAAAAAATCAATTTGGCTTTTTGTTCACTTTTTGAGAAGTTTTAGTTACAAAAAATGTTTAAAATAAGATAGTCACTCAAGGAAGCACATTTAACTAAGACCCTTTATGGCTATACGCAGCTGCAGCATATTTGCTTCTTTAAAAGAGGTGCCTACAGCACTGAAAGAAATAATAAACCTAATGGGAAAATATCTGCTATTACCATGAGTTACATTTATATGTGTGTTCGAATGGTTATAAACATTCTCTATATAGAATATAGATACTGACACCTTTTGAAGCAATAAAAAGAAATAAAATTAATTTTACTTCCCTATTTATTGAGTGTACAATTTCACATTTTGCTTGGAGAGACACATTCAGTTTATATATTCTTAACCAGTGTTTTGTGTATCATAGAGGTGTGAACTACATAGTAGTTTCTGTATAGCCCCTAGAAGACAAAAAATACAGTGTATAATTTAATCAGTGCTTTTATTTTCTTTTTTTTAAAGGGATCAATCTTTGCCAAGACACTTTTAGTTATAAATTTTCCAATCTTATTTACAGAAAATTCATGGTATTGGAGAAAGCATTTAATACATATGGGCAAACCCAAAATATATGGTGTTGGGGAAAGTGTTTAATAAATATGGGCAAACATAGCCTACTGCACAAACCTCTATCTGTAAGGGGTATGAATCTTGGCACAGGAAGTGGTTTAGAGTCCTAAACAGGTAGTGGGCTTCCTATTAAAAGTCTCTTTTCTTTTGTATATGTTTGATTATTATTTTGAAGATGTTTTATTTTAATGCTACAGAGTACTAAACGAAATTTAGTAACACACATTTGCTAACTAAATTTAATATAAATAGGAGACCATAAAACTAAGTAACCAATGAGGGAAACATTGTATAAATATTACATTTTAGGATTTCATAGTACAAATATTTTATAATGCATGTGTTGCATGCGACAACATAATGTCAAAGCAGGATGCCTATTGAGTTACTGACAGATTTAGTTTGTGTCCTGAAGAATAAGTGAAACAAGTTCTATGAAACTCTTTATTTTACCTATACCTTCAGAGTTTTTACATGTATTCTATTTTTTTTTTCTTCCTTTTACAAAAGTAATTGAAGTACAACACAAATACAGAAGAGAGGCATTTCTAAGAGAAACTATACATACAACTGCTAGTGGCTTTCCTACTCTGTAAGTTTTAAAAACAGTTAAGACCTTTAGATCATGTATTCCAACCTCCTGTATTCACAGCCTCCCATTCACAACCCATTTCACCCAGATAGCTTATATTAAGGCAAATAAATGTTATTAAACAGAAACATTTCAATTTTGGGGAGATGAAACAACGGTTTTCTCCCAGCAGCATACAGGGAAGACCCAGGTTCCACTAGAGCCTGAGGCTTCTGAGTAATGAGGAGCTCCCTAAGTAAGAGATGTTCAGATGATCTGAGAAAGATGAATTATAACCCATACCACAAAGGCAAGGAAAATCACAAGTAAATAAGCAAACTCTCCTCCTCAATAACAAACACAAAAAGATGAAACAACAATAACAAAACCCCATAGGCCCATCTGGTTTGCAAAAAGAGAACATATTTTTGATCAGAGACCTGACAATCCATTTGAGCTCTGGCATATGGATGGATACCAATCCTGGCCAGCCAACTAAGAGTCCTTGTACTTTCTTTGAATTTTAAATGGTCCTATCTTGTATAAACTGTCCACTTACTGCAGCTTCAAACTAATATCTGGCCAAAGAAACTCAGACTACATCTGTCACTTGTAAAAGAAATTTTTAAATTGTCAATTCCCTTTTGTATACAACTGCCTGAAACTCTCAGGCATGCTGTGTTTGATCATAGTCATTGCCATGTGTTTTCTGAGGGCAATGCAAAATTTATGTTCTCTTTTGACTCATAGAATGGAAAGCAGAGGAGAGTTGAAATGCAGAATTAGATGTCAACACCGAAAGAACCATTGTGACCACATTACTCCTCTATCCTCTCTGATTTTCCCACTCATAGATTTTCTTCCAGGAGTTTGACTTCTTGTCCTTAAGAACAGCAATCTTGCTCTAACGACTCCAAGTGATCTGCTGCCTTTCTGCTGTGAGTTATTTCTATATTTAGCTTCTGCTACGAAAGCACCTTCCCTTACCATTGTTTGCCTGATTTCAGCCACGCTCACTAGACCTTTTAAAATTTTTCTTCTCATTCAGTATTGAAGCTTTCCTCTGTATCACCTGAACATGGGGGCTGTCTTCTATGAATGAAGAAGTTCCAAGAAATTGAGCTCCTTTTAACTTACATTATACTCTCAAGCTCATCTCCAGGACTGTTAGAAATGTTTAATATATCTGCATTCTTTTCATGTACAGATAATAGTGCTAATGTGCTAATCTAGTACAGCAGTGCTATGTATAGAAGTAATATTGCTTGTCTCCTTCTACTTGGTATCTTGATTATCTCTTAAATAACTAAGATTCACATGGATCCTTTTTGCCATAATCTTTCATTTATAATTCACTCATACTGAGACACATTAATTTCTCTGAACTCTCAATTCTTATGTACTTCATTGCTTTCCAGGACAGAGTTTCCTGTCCCCTTATGCTCATCTTCATTCTTGGTTCCCAGCTACACTATCTGGCATTTGGATACTGAGAAAATCTTTTGGCTAAAGACACTCATTTAAATTATACATAATTCTCTGTAATAGTAACGAGCTCCCCTTCCTCATTATTTTTCCTCCAACAAACTCTTTTGCACCTACAAAGCTTGTCATGAAAAATATTATAATATCCTTGATAACCAAACAAAGTGCTGCATGTCCTTTACAGCAAAAGCTGATGCCTGCAGGACCTACTATCTATCTCCTTCAGTGAAATCCTTTTATGGTAATCAGAATTTTGATCCATTTGACTCCTTATTCTGCCTAAAATAATTCTAAAATCAATACTTCAACCAACATTTTGCAAAGGCTTCTGTCTTCAAGATTAACCTGCACACAGGCCTAACTGTAACAATAAAACTTTGGGAATCCAATTGACCTAAATTAGATGTCTAAATTTAGGTGCTGCCTCATTGAAAGAGTCACTGTCTACTATGGATATGTGTGTGTGTGATAAGGGGTGGTAAAATGAGCTAGTCCATCTGAAGTATTTACCTAAGTTACCCATAAACTCAACAGAGGTGTTTCTGAAAACATACAGGGCGAAAGCTGGTGAGGAGTCTAGAGAGCATGTCTTATGAGGAGCGGCTGAGGGAACTGGGACTATTTAGTCTGGAGAAGGCTGAGAAGAGACCTTATGGCTCTCTACCACTACCTGAAAGGAGGTTGTAGGGCAGTGGGTGTTGCTCTTTTCTCACAAGTAACTAGTGATAGGATGAGAGGAAATGGCCTGGATATTAGGAAAAATTTCTTCACTGAAAGAGTGATTCTATGGTTCTATAAATCAAGGCAAATTTATTTAGGCCTGTCCAGATAGCAATCCAGTCTAATTAAGTGATACATTTAAATTTTCCAAGGAAAGCAGAAGGAAGAAAAAAATAGGCAGGGACCCCTCTTTGGAGTCTAGCCTTCAGGAACAGAATGCCTACTGTGAATAGCACGGTAAAGGCACTATCCAGCCTCTGTATAATTTGTGCTCAAAGCACCCCACTCCTGGACATGGGAGTCTGTTCTTTTCAGACTGTATATGCAGGATCTTAGACACATGTCTAGGACACAGTCATCCACTGACTGGATGCTCTGAGTCAGTGTGACTTTCTTGGATTCACAGAATCATAGAGCATCCTGAATTGGAAAGGACCCTAGAGTATCACTGAGTCTAACTCCTGACTCCACACAGGGCAACCTGAAAGTTAAACCATATATCTAAGAGCATTGTACAAATGCTTCTTGAACACTGACAGGCTTGAGGACATGACCATTTCCCTGGTGGAGTTTGTTACAGTGCTTGATCACTCTCTCAGTGAAGAAACAAGTGAACTTGGAGTAGTTAAGACTGTGAGAAGCAGAGGCTGAGCCTCAGTCATGAAATTCAGCTCAAGTTTCTTTCCCCTTATGTTACATGAGAATGGGTATACATAGCTACAATCTAAGTATCCACTTGGCTAGGAGCAATAGTAATCCTCCAGGGTGTAAGTTAAAAGCCCAAGAGCCTATGCAGTGCCTACAGCCAATCTCTTCTGTGGCTCAGCTAATCACTGCAGCATTTGCAGTATTTATTGCTAGTAATTGAATTAGGAAGCACTGGACAGTAAATGGACTAGATTTCCATCTGGACCTTAGTTCGGTTGGATCCCTGGTAGTTTAAAAATTCTGTATATTTTAGCTCTGAAATCACATCTGACTCAAACACAATAGAATGATCTACACCTCTTTATAAATACTCCACTCCTCCAGAGACAGATTATGTTAGTGCCATGAGCATCCTACCATCTAATCATCCCTCGTAATTAGATTCTGCATAGCTATAACTTGCTAGCCCACACTAGCTTGCACTTACCTGCATTTGGCATGACTATTACCCTAAATTTTTCAGTGCTCAGGCTCACATCCTTAGCAACTTTAAAAGAATGTTGTTCTTTCTTAACTGTGTAAATAAACAAAATATTATAGCTATATCATGTGAGAAAAATAATCTAATTCATTCTCTAGACTTTAAAATATAAGTATGAATGTGCTTTGGTAGCACAGCAAGTGTGAAACTATTAAACAATAGTGTTATAAGAAAAATATGAAGCATTTAGAGCTATTAAATCATGCACTTTTTTCCCTGCATAAAGTAGATCAACACACAGAATGCAAGTGCAAGGTTTTTGAGATCAATACACAAAAGACTGTGTGGGGTTCACTGGCCAGAAACATGCACTTTCTCCAGTATAATTTAGTCTTCATGTGGACAAAACAGAACCATATAAACAAATACTTTCGTCTTGAGATTCAGAAACAGAAAGGAAACTGTAATGAAAGAAAGGAAGGAAAAACCATAACATTATTCAGGATCCCTATGTCACATTGTATCTGAATTTCACAGTAAAGATTATAATCTTAAATATTCTGAATATACTCTCATGGATCCTGAAGATCCTCACATTTTTCATGGGTTACTTTTCAAAAATCACCATCTGAATTTGCCATTTTAAGTTCCTCTTTGTGATAGTAGATAAAATTACTGTAAAATTACACTAAAATTTATTTTATATGCTTCCCATGCTGTTTGCGTTTGCTTATTTTAGAAATGTTTATGTATGTTTCACCTCTTCAAAAGTGGAATGTGAAGATTTGATCAGTGTGCTTTGAACCCAGTCATCTCCTGGTAGAATGAAATATGTTGCCTAAGTTTCCTGGGAATACACCACAGGAACAGATGAAGATAATGTGGTTGCATATTATGTGATAATGATTATTCTGACTGATGTATTCACCCCAAGGTATACTTGAGCATCTGTTGTTTATTTAGGCAGGACTCGTCATTCTTATTTTCAAGATATTTAAGTGGGTGAACATATTTCTCCTTAAAGACTATCAAATGGGGAAAAAACTAAAAAGAGGCACATGGGATTATGTACCAGTAATGACCTGATGCGTGAATCCAGGTGGAAGATGTGCTTTGGTTCTAACACTGTTCATTGCCTCAGGAACTTAGGGTCTATATTTGAGGAAAATGTTAGTTTAGCTTGTATTGACTTTACAAAGCAATGAAGCCACATGAACAGCAAGTGTTGTGGCTGTAAAGTCTTCCTCAATACTGTACATATTTAACAATGAGGTTGACAAATCACTAGTAAAATACAGCAGAGTATGGGGTGGTATCCTCTCTGTCATATGAAACCTTAAAATTTTATTTTGATGTTTTTCTAAGATGCTGCACCTCAATAAGAAATTATATTCTATATAAAGTAAATTACATGGCAAAAAATTCTGTTCTGTGTTATACAGAAACTCAGTGGTCCTTTTTTATCTGAAAGTATAGGATGTCTGATTCATTTAAGAATACAAGTCTACCTACTACATTAAACATAAATACAAAAATGGTAGGTTGAAGAAGCAGGCACATGACATGGTTTCCTCTTTTCTGTGAATGACTCCAAATGTAAACATTGTATTACACAAGCATCACATTCACACTATCATCTAATTCTTATTTCTGGATACTAGTATCTTAGAAGAGATTGAGTTTTCTATGTCAGTCTAGTTTGACTTTAGCCTTTTCTTGCACTTTGGCAAAACCTTTCAAAGTAAACATTAGGAAAAATTTCAGACACACCGGCTACACTAATTATTTTCTTACTTTATTTTCCCTGCTAGTTTTTTCATTGCCAATAGACATTTACTCCAAAAACCAAGACAAAACAAATGAACCAAAGACTGAAGCATGATGTAACCAAGTCACATAGAGTACTTACATCTTTCACCACATACAAGTTTCATAAATAGGATACAACCTTAGGGATGAACTATACACACAACATACTAAGCAGAAAGTGGCTTAGTCTGTTTGTAAGGATCTCCAGTGATGAAGAGTTCACAACACCTTCAGACAATCTACTCCTGTACCACAAGATAAAATGTCCCATCCAATTCTAAATAGCTCTTTTAAAAATGTAAGTCCATTACTTCTCCATGCCTATGTAGGTATGCAGAGAACTGTTGATTTATTTCTCTCCTGCAGCTACATTTAAAAATTTAAAAACATATACATAGCTCCTTCTGACTTTGTCAAGCTAGTAAAGTCTTACTTTATTCAAGTTTTCTAAATAGCATTTTGGGAAAGCCTTTGTTTTCTCATAGAATCATAGAACAGAGTTGAAATGGACCTTTAAAGGTCATCTAGTCCAACCCCACTGCAGTGAGCAGGGACATCTTCTAGACCAGATTGCTCAGAGCCCTGTCTAAACTGACCTAGAATGTTTCCAGGGATGGGGCATCTACCACCTCTCTGGGCAACCTGTTCCACTGTTTCACCACTCTCATTGTAAAAAATTTTTTCCTTATATCTAGCCTAAATGTACCATCTTTTAGCTTAAAGCCATTACCCCTTGCCCTATCGCAACAGGCCCTATTAAAAAGTGTTTCCCTATCTTTCCTGTAAGCCCCCTTTAAGTATTGAGAGGCCACAATAAGGTCTCCCTGGAGCTTCCTTCTCTTCTCCAGGCTGAACAACCCCAGCTGTCTCAGACTTTCCTCATAGGACAGGTGCTTCATATCTCTAATTATCTTCATGGTCCTCCTCCAGACCAACTCCAACGGGCCTATGTCTATCCTGTGCTAAAGACTCCAGAGCTGGACACAGTACTCCAGGTTGGGTCTCCCCAGAGTCGAGTAGAGGGGCAGAATCACCTGCCTCAACCTGCTGCCCACTCTTCGTTTGATGCAGCCCAGGATACGGTTGGCTTTTGGGCTGCAAGCACGCATTGCCAGCTCATGTCCAGCTTTTCATCCACTAGTATCCCCAAGTCCACAGGGCTTCTCTCTGGTGATACTGAGGATTGCCCAAACTCAGGTGAAAGACCTTGCACTTGGCTTTGTTGAACATCATAAAGTTCATCCAGATCCCTCTGAACAGCATCCCATCCTTCAGGCATGTCAGCTGCACCCACTCGGCTTGGTGTCATCTGCAAACTTGCGGAAGATGCACTCAATCCCACTATCTGTGTCATGGATGAAGATATTAAACAGGACTGGTCCCAGTATGGACCTCTGAGGGACACCACTTGTCACTGATCTCCAGCTGGTCATTGAAATATTGACCACTACCCTCTGGATGTCACCATTCAACTAATTCCTCATCCATCGAATGATCCACTGTGGGAGTCTGACGCCCACGTATTAAGGACTTCTTTGCCCTCGATCCCCTTCCCCTTTGGGAGGCAGTACAGACATCTGCGCTCCAACCGTGACATCCACCCATTAAAATTCCTATATCTCCAATTTAGAGAGAAGGTTGTTGTGGGGGACTTTATCAAAGGCCTTACAGAAGTCCAGATAGATGGCATCTGTAGCTTTTCCCTTGTCCATTGATATAGTCACAGTTACCTCCAGCTAATACTCATTTCTGCCCAATGACAGCACACAGAGCTGGAATAGAGCTCCCCATATTACCTGTTCTGGGTTATAGATAATTTCACTGCAATTTTTCACACATGTTAGGGCCTTGACAAGTGACTGTAGGTGACTCTGTGGTTTAAAGTATTACTGTTCCTGGTTGCCAGTTCCACTCTTTTTCCAGCAGTAACACTGTTGTAGCAGGATTGGCAGATGAGGATATGTCTGTGTCAGTGACTCTTCAAAGGTGTGTGCTCAACCAACATTTAAATGATCAAAAGAGGTTCCATGCAAAAAAGTTCTGTCCCTTACGAAAAATGGTTTTTAAAAAATCTGTGGAATTTATATGTATAAACAAGTTTTATAAAGAACTTTTTCCAGAAGAATGTATATACTAAATCATACCTTAATTCCACCTAGCCTGAAATGCTGTGTCCAACAAAGGTCAGTTGGGCTCCTGTTGTCTAACAAAAATGGTCTGATTGGTGTTTCGCCCCCATGAGCCTCTCTTTCATCCTACCTTTTATTTAGCTGTTTGCTATATCCATTTTCATTCTCTGTTCTGTGGCCTTTCCCCTAATCTTCGGGAAAATATAGTATTTTCAGAGACGTGAAGTTTTTATTTCTCTTTTCTGATGCTTCAGTTAATAGGAGATACCAAGGGAAGACTACAAGAAAAAGGAAAATATACAGTGATTTTTATCTCAAAGAGGGTATAAATCCCTTTGGAATGGCAGTAGGTTGCACTTAGCATCTCTATAACTTCATTCACACATTAGTTGTTAAAAGTTTTCTTGACACTTGCTCTCAAATGTTTCACTTCCCTCATTCCTTCCATGATGCTCAAAGTACCCCTAGGCATGTTCATTTGCAGACAGCTGGTCTCTACAGGTAAGAGAGGAAGCTGAGAAAGATGTTCTCGGAAGTCTTGCAAATGGTAAGCCTGTATATGGAGGGCAAGAGCAATAAACTCCATAGAGTCTGGGGTAGTGAAACCTGCTTGGGAAGCTGGAGAAAATGAAGAACTGTGAGGAGGTTTGTAACTGGCTGGAAAGATTTCCTTGCATACTTAGTTAAGGGAAGCACAAAAATTGCTTACTACCCCTACAGAGTAAATTCTCAAAACCCAACTGTAACATCAGTGCTGACAGTTTATGCCGACTGAACCATTCACAGTGAAAAGAAAGGTACTTTGAGATTACTTTGCTGCTATGGGCAATAAGAATTACATCAGACTGTAGCCCAGCTGAGAGCGAGCCTATTTATTATGTTGTTTCCACCATTGTTCATATTCAGCATGTTTTGTCACATTATAAACCATGCACTAATGAAAGCTGTTCAGTGGTGCCTGGCAAAACCTCAAGCATCCACATATCCAGAGCACTAAACACCTGACACCTAGTATTTGCTGACACATTGGATTTTAATACCTTGGGGTATTTTGACTGTGTTTACGGATAGGTAGACAGGCCAAGCACTTAATGCAGGCCTGAATACACAGAAGCAAATGTTTCTTAAACAGAGAGTCTTCTTTTCTCTCAGTCCCTTTCCTTTTCAGGCTTGTTTTTCATTATGAGGTTATTTTTCAAGAAAATGAAGACTGCTTAAGAGGATATGGGAAAAGTTTGTGGATATTTTAGTTTGTTTTATTATATTTTGGAAAACACAGAGGTATTTTTCACTCAGACTGTAAAATCAGCAGAACTTCTTGAAACCTGAATGGTAGTTTTAGAACCATTTTTTGAACTGAATTTCTATCCTAAAATACTTTTGAATTATGCTTCAGAGCAATTAAAGGTAATGAATCCTTTACTATTTATAGCATTAAAAGGCAAGAATAATAAGGTCATAATCATTACTGGTTAAAAGAGAGCAAACTCTTCTAGAGGTCATTACCATGATCTCTAATGTCACTGTAACAAACCACGGTTGATGAGTTTGGTTAGGTGTCTCTACATTCCTCTTTCATGAAGATCAGAAATCATGTCTCTGCTAGCCCAGTTTAATATACCATTTTAAAAAAATGAACTACATGCAGTATACAAGCAGGATAATATCACCTAACCTGATACAATAGAATGTAGTCCATATAAATAAAAACAGAATTGCCAAGGCTTAGCATGCCTAGGCATAGGAACTAAACATATATGCCTCTAGAGAATAGCTCAGAAATTATTTTCAAGTTAAAATTTCAAGTTCATGTCAAGACATGGAAGTAAGCCTAGTATTCAAAGTCAGGAATTATTCTTAATGAACAAATTTCCCCTTCTTGTCACAGAAAATTTGGAGGTCAACATATTTATGAAACTTATAATACTTAGAATCATATACTCAAGACAAGCTCAATCTCTGTTTAGGATCAGATTAAGTGGCCATTATAGAAAAGTATCCTATATCTAAAAATATTTGGCAAGTATCTTTGACAGCCTGGTCTTGTTTCTTACCACTGTTCCAAATCTTATCCTTAGTTATAGTTATGCAAGAACTGAGGTCTTCTGAAGAGCTGATCTGAAGCAACTGAAAACTGACCGTTAACCTTAAACATTCTGAAGATTTTAGGCACTTGCTGTTGACAGTATTCATAACTTTGCTGCACATTCAACATTTGATGAACGTCTGAAGGATCAAGAACATGGCACTGTGCACATCCCCTCTCATGCATGCAGACAAGAGAGACAATTGGGGAAAACTGAAGTAATGTATGAATACCATAAACTTAGCCTTATTTTTATTTATTATTTTTACTTCTTCTTATTATTAATTATTTTTATTTATTTGTCCATGAAAGCAAAACTGACAACTTTGTACAATGTTCTTTCTTTTGTTTTGTTTTGTTTCTGGAGTTTCTTCCCCTGAAAGCAGGTGATTCTTAGATTCTGAAAACTGAAAGCTAAAAGCTCGGACTTAGATGACCCTGACAGATAACTTCAGCCTCTGGCCCAAGATGAAATTAGACTAAACACTTAGTAAAGCAAAATTAGGCAGAAGTCTTTTGGCATCATTAATTAATTTCATAATTTTCAAAGTGGTTTGTGTTCATTAGGGAGGAAGAGGCACAGGAATGTAAGAATTAGCAATAGTTTCTGTAGCCAAAATAAGTGAGGGGCTGTAGCCAACAGTTTGCACCACACATTTCCAGGCATGTTGATCACACTTGCAGGGCAGACACAATCAAAGAGGAGGAGGTTAAAGAGAAGTGTTTGAGTGAGAATAAGGGAAGAAAAAGGAGAGTGAAGATCCCAGACATTTTGCAGTAAAGAGTAAAAAGGGAAAGATTCCTCCTGTTCAACTCTTGCTGTTCACTCCTTTCTCAACAGCACCTTCAAACGTGTTTTTGTTGCACTAGTTGCAACACACTTCTCCAGCTCATTTGCCACATCATTCTTTCATATCTCTTTCATTTAGCCTTGATCAGCCAAGCTCTCTGGTCATAAAACTTTCTGACTCAGTTTCACACATCAGCTTAGTTTCTATAATGTAGGAACACCAAAGAGCAAAAGCCTAAGGTAATAATCCCTCCTCTTCATGCAACTTCTCCATGAAGCAAATTCCTTCAGCTCTGAACCTTCTTATGCCTTCTGACATACACAAATGTCTGTTTAAAATCATCACATATACATGACCTTCCTGACCTAAGAAATCCCACCCTAAGGTCAGAAACTCCTGATCACTAGCTATTTATCACTAGGACCCTCAGAAGATTTAACATGCTTGATGTGAAAAAGCAGGAACAGAGAATGCCATTGTTCTGCTTCTGTGCACTAGAGTGAACGAACCTCATATTATTGTAAGTTTCTTGCTATGATGCCTACACATATTAACCGAAGAAAACAAAATTTGCATGAATTTTTAGCTTGTGTGCCTCGAGGTCTCAGCATCAAAGGACAAAAAGAGGACAAGGGACAGTCAGATGAAATGCATCTCCAGCAATTGACCTCTATAGCGTCATCTGTATTCCTCTATGAAGATATGCACTGCCACACTAGCTGCACTGCATATTGATTACAACATTTGTGGCCATTGTTTGTAAGACTCATGTTTGCTCTGGACCTTCTGAGTCATCAAAATAAGTGACTAGCCTCAGCCCTGTCCTTGTGATCAGCCAAAAACTTATGATTTTACCCATTGTTTATCATGGAAGTAACAAACAAATCAGTTTCATACATAAAGCAGTTTCATTTTTATATAATCTCTTCTATGTAATTAGGTACTTGTTTTCAATCATTGGTAGAGATTAACCCCCTTCTGACGATCTAAAATAGCTGGCATAAATAAGCCTAAGAGATCAATGAAACTTTGGGTAATTCTGTCTTTATTCTCATTTTTTTTGCGGATGAATCATTTAAATTACTGATAACAGAACACTTCCACTGAATGACTTGGCTAAACAAAACTTCAAAATCAGTCTGGCTTGTCCCAGCATGAAGAGTGGAAAACTGTCTATGGTAATGGTTCAGAAGTATTAGAGAGGATATGGAACAAAAAGAGATATGTACTAGAAAGGAGTCAGAATATTTTTTTCTTACTAACAAACTCTTCAAAATTCTTTCAGGTAATCCTAGAGTTTCAATAAGGTCTATTGATTTAAGGAGTGATTCACACTTGGACTGGAAATGAAGGAGCTTTTAAAGTGCAATCACCAAACCCCATACGGTTTATTTCACAACGTCTTACCACTGAACTTTAAAACAAATATACCTCGAATCACAATCCAATGATGATTGATGTTTTTCATCAACACCCAATTATCATTCCATCATGGCACAAGACTTTAAAGTAGAGTTGTCAGAGCCAAGTAAAACATGAAGTGAGCATCTGAAAATCCATATCTGTGTTCTTACAAAATGACTTACCAAACTACATTTATTATTTTCTAACATGTTAGGTCATGATAATTTTGTATGGTATACAAGATGAGGCATTTATTTTAATCTTATGCTCAGGTAGCTCATTTCACTAATTTTTGAGTAAGAATAATATCTGGAAAGATATTTTGGTTTTGTTTTAAACTGGGCTTGAACTGGAACTCTTAACATTGGGGGGATCATTTCCATTTTTTTTCTTTAGTTTCACTCGAGTTCTCTATATATTTGATACTGAGCATTCACAGGGCTACCCACCCATGTTACTGGGTATTTCATGGTCAAATCATTACAAGTCCACTAAATTTCCCCTTTTATATGCAGAATACTTAGAATATATCTTTTACACCTATATATATATACTTAATATGTATAGATAGCTTAACATGTAACAGAGAAAGAGGTATTTCTTGCTGTTTCTCTGCACCGTCTGACATGACCTGACATGATTTTAATTGGAAATTAAGTTCCATAATTCAGAAGCAGGTTGTTTGGGGTTGGGTTTTTTCAGCATTACACAGTAACAGCAACAAAATGACGGGAGGTTATGGGAGTAGGAGGAAGTGATTTAAACATGCAAATACTTAAAAAATGTAGGTGCTAAAAGATGTAATAGTAAATTGTCACAATATTATAGGTTCTACACTTCTTTTAATGAAGAGAAATATTACCTTATTTTCATACTACATGTTATTCATAAACTTTACTTGGAGCACAGTATAAATTTTGTCCTCAAAAACTATAAAATAACTAATATACAGTTTACATAATAAACACTTTATATTTCGCTAAAATGCAGTCACCTCAGGTGGGCATAAAAGCAACTATCTAATAATGTTAAAAAAAAATACATACCAATTAAGAAAAAAATAGAGAACGTTATACTTATTTAAAAAATTCTCTAGAGCATGTTAGCTAAGTGGAGAATAATTACCAAAGATGCAAGTTATCTGACACATTTTGCCTGACACAGATACCTTGAAAAGACAGTAGGTTTTATTTTCATCCAAGGAAAGGATTTTGGTTTTATGTTGCAGGTCAAATTATGGTATCACCTGTACTTCCTAATTCTGAATTGGTGCTATGATTCAGTGGTATAGCCGTTTGATGGTTTACAAATTTTTGTGGGAAGAAACAAGAGAAGCATTCTAATGGGCGGGAATGTGTCATTTTAATGCACTTGATCTTTCACAGCAACGAAATATCGGAAAAAAAATATTTGCTTTTTAAAGATGTCTTTTGACTTTCTTTTAAAAAGTCTAACAAGCTCCAAAAAGCATTCAATTTTTTTACTCAATTTACCACATAACCCAAATTTAAGTGATTTGGTACGTATATTATTTTTTTCAAAAGGCGCACTTAATTGCTTCTCATTTACACTGAAGGAGAAAGGAGAGGGTTTTTTTAACGTATTTTCATTTTCTAATTGAGTCTTTCTGAAAGAAATAATTTTGCCTCTTGATCCTTTAGAAACTTTTATTATAAGATTGAATGAAATCATGTACTCAGATGAAATACTTTCAGGTACATGCTCTGTAATCATTAGAACGTATCATTACAGCCTCACACCAGACATATGACACATACCTTCTGCCTTTAGTTGCCTGTTCTTTTCAGGTAACCATTTAAAGCAAAAAAAAAGAAAACACACTTTCACACAGAGGTTTACAACAATGCTCTTCCCTAACTGCTTGGGTGACATTTTGATTCCAGATCCATCCTACGTTTTTTTTGTTTGTTTGTGTTGTACTTCGTATATTTTACCTTGGGGAAGAAAAGATTAAAGATTATGCCTGTTCAGTTTGGCTTCATATCTTGTGAAAACCAACGTGAATACAATATATTTCCCCTTAACAACTTCACAAATTTCTTCAAGGATTCCCAAAGGCCCCTTTATACCAGTCTGGCAGTATGCAGCAAACTTAAAGTAAATGCAAATAGAATATTCATTCCCTTTAAAGACAATTTGCATTGCTTACAAATAGTGTAAACAAGAGCCATGTCCCAAACTCCTTTTTACGAACAGGATTGATTTTTTATATTTGTTCAAAATCAAATTCAACATAATTATCTCTAGGAAAGGGAATTTGTTGATCTGAAAGAATCCTGTAACCTAAGACTTGACTTTTTATGATTCTGTTTCACTTATACATGCACATTACCAGATGTCTCTTCACACTGCAACCCTGTGGAAAATAACTTCATTATGTGCAAGTAACAATCCATCATTAGCCACCAATTAGAAATTCATGAGAGAATGTGAAAACACTCTACATTCTGTCTGGTTGCTTAGAGCGTGTGAGGCCTATCTTAAAAAGAACAGTTCAATGTCAGACTGAGTTTTGTGCTATGCCGCTGTTCTGAATGACAACAGTACCATATGCAGGTCTCCATTCTGTTGCAAATACTCACTCTCCTCTTTTGACATATTGTCATCCTAAAGTATTTCAGCTTGTGGTCCCCAAACTGAAGGTTGTGGAACATAAAAGTGAAGCTGGAGACACTAATAGGAATTTTTTTTTTTTTTTTTTTCTGCTTTTATCTGGTATCATGGGCCTAGTAATCGTATGTTTGTTTGCCTCTCTGTTCCTGGGTTGATATCAACACGGGAGACAGCATTAACTGGGTGAAGCTCATAGCCATAAAAAAAGGATATCTTCAAAAAAGTGTGATTTGCTAATTAACAGCAAAACAGATAAAGAGTGAGCAGTCAGTAGGAACAATTCCATAGTATTAAATTCCTTTCAGGAAAATTGCTCTCCCTGCAACCAAGAAAATATGCAATATAGCCTCTTCAGACATAAGTACAATTCTCAATCTCTGGTTAATGGACCACAGGTGCTGACAGTGCACCCTTTTTTGGTCAGAAGTGATGCATTGACTAAATATGCTGATAATTGTTTGAACTAATGTCGTATGCATGTATCAAGAAACAAGGTCAGTCACTCACCTCTCCTTCCATGCTGAACAGTAATGGGAATCAAGTGTTGCAGAAGAATGCAGAGACCACTGATGTGCCCTGTGTATTCAGGTGGGATACAGTTCACCCATAGCCCATCTCATTACTAGGCAATAGTTGTGCCTGCTTTCTTTCTAGGATTACATGTTTTGTAGGCACTTGGTTTCATGTTCCTGGCTACTTGGTTTCAGCTGCCATACGTACCCAGAGCAATGCCCTATTTGGGGAGGACAGGTACCCATCTCCTATCCAAAATTATAATTATAAAAAATGATATAAACTTCTAAAATTATCCTGTAGTCTATGATTAGTCAAGTGCTGAATTATGCCAAGAATGTATATGGATGCAAACTAATCTAGTCAATTATCAGATATGTCCTTTTCCCAGCAGGTTGAATGTTGTGGCCAGGCCGACCCTGATTTGCAACTGGTAAGTGAAAGGAAATTTGAATGGTGTTATCCATATACACAGAGGCCTCCTGGTGCCATAACCACAGGTCAGTGTTGATCTGTTCTTTCTAAGATGCTGCACTGTCTTGTAGGCATATCTGCACTACGATGAGCTATGTGGACACTGCACTAGCAGCTGCTTGGACTGTACCTGCGTGGGCCTCAGATAAAGACCTGTAATGAGTGGTATAGGCTGTTAAAATGTGTCTTATATCTAAGCCACTGTAGTCTAAAGCAGGTGCTTCAGCCAATGTCAGGCAGTATCTGTCTTCTCTAATTTTATACAAACTATTAAAGCAGGATAATTTTCTGGTTCTCATGTAGGTCTAAAGTTATCTTCACTTATGATATTTTTAAGGCTAGTTTAAGTGCCAAATTTTCAGTAAATACTGATGAACACCTTGATATTTATATTGCCAGTGCTCAGACCAATTTTTAACAAGGGTCTTACATTCAAAGATCAAGACAATGAATATGAGTGATAAAAAGATTACTATAGAGAAATGTGGAACACAGTCTAAATGCAATCAGGAAGTGTTCAGGATATGGCAAGTAACCCTAAGCAGTACAAATTTCAACGTTGGACTGTGAATGTTAGCTATACAGCAGGAGAAGGAACCATACTCTGTTTCCATGCTGCCCACTGCATACCACTGTTTATACAGTACATGATCTGAGTTGATACATATTAAGAAACTCTACGTTCTAAGGCGTGTTTACAAAAAAACATAACGTAAGAAGGAGAACTTTCAAACTGCTCAGGTGCCAATCTTGGCCACAATTTCCTGAGATTATTCAGTTCATAATTGCACATGATAATGAACACAAAATTAAATATACATATTGCCTAATTGCATGTATATACTCTAATGGCATAATTAAGACACTCAATTTTACAATTAGAGTGTGGCGTTACTTAGTACACAGCTTTTCAAAGCTTTGTTTCATTTATTTTAAATTACTTCCACAAAACACATTCATATGCAGGCTATGGTACACTGTAAGAACATTAAGAACTGTTTAATAATGCATATTCACAAGGGGCCAAAAGTAAGACTTAATAGGCATACTTGGCTACCTGTGTCTTGATTTTTGAAAACTTAGTAGTGCAACTTTAATGTTCTGATATTATGGTTTATGTCTGGTTGCTTGAAATAGAGTTTTTGGTTTTTGCTTTTCTAGAGAAAAATGCTTTCACAATGTTATAACCAGTCAGCAAATATTCGCACATTTCATAAGTTAAGACAATATTATTTTTCATAACATTTATTTTTTGCAGGTAGTCAATGGGATGATCTGAGAATTTTCACTTCTATCTCTATGGAGATGTGCATTCATAAGTACACAAACACCTATCTTGTGTATTGTTCACTATAGAGTTCAGTAGTTCTGTGGATATTTTCAAAGATGGATGATTTTGCAAAAGACTTTGTCCAATGTCTTTTCTGGTCTTGGAAATCTTGTCATTAATTTAACTCACATTTTCTTTTTATACCAAGTATCAATAGCAGTAATCTACAATAAAAAGTAGCAGAATGCAACACATTTCTTTTGCTTCTAGATGTCAACAGGGGGTAAAAAGCTGTTCTCACAGGACTGCCTCATGAAGTAATACTTGCGACACTCAAGAAGTAGGCAAATCAAAACCAACACTTAGTCTTTGTCATCCATGTCTGTTCTGTACTCATTTTTTCAGTATCTAAGATAATCAATAATTCCAGAAATATTTGTACTGTATAAAATATTAATTTTCCAATAGTAGCTGAATGCTTTAAAATGAAAGAAAATAAATAATGCTTTAGGGAGAAAAAAGGTCTGGAAAGTGTTGTCTACAAATAATAGATGTTTCAAACAAGCTGTGAGACTGACATATACACAGAACCCAACCTATAGATACCACTAGTGGACAAACTGTCACTAGAAGATTAATAAGATGTGTCTTTCCTCCTGCATCCTCTTTGGACTGATTCCCACTAGGTGACTTAGCTGAGTAACTACGCTTATTTTAGAAAAATATCAAGTATTGATTTTAAAATACTAGTTGAAGAGGCAACCACTGTGCACTTAGAGAACTAGTTCCAGTGATTAATTGTCCTCATACTTAACTATTGTGTCTATAGACCTAATTTGATTTTACCTGAATTTAGTTTGCATCCACTGGATTGTAACATAACATTTTACCTCAACTCACACAGCGTACAAGTGAACACAGGTCTAGGTAAGTGTCTCGTCATAGAATTGAGAAATAGAAGGCCAAGCTGTGACTCCTGGAGGATCTTGCTTCAGCAGTGTGTGACAAAGAGCAACTTCATATTGCAGATAATGTTTTGATTCATTTTTTATGCCCTGTATTTATCCTTTGTCATTCAAGTTTTTTGACTGAAATGTGATACTAGGTGATACCAAGTATTATATTAGTCTAATACAGTGTAACATTGATTTTTATCAAAATTATCTCATTAAAACAAGTGGATTAAATTGACAAGATCTTATTAAATGAGCCTCTTGACACTCTTTTAATTGTTTACTGAGCATTATTCATCATTGAGCATATTATTAACTCTGTCAGATGTCCAGCAGCTTATTTAAGAATTAAGAAAACGTACCTAGAATAAGACTGCTCTTCCCTTTCTTTTTTCAAAACTATCATCAGAAATAGTAACTTTATTGCAATTTCTGAAAATTGTCGTGGTTTCTCAGACTTATTAAGTAACACAAGCAGAAGAAAGGTATGACTTTAAAAGATCCAAGATCCAAATTATCCATAGCACTCTAATTTACAGACAAAAAAGCTATAATGGGACCTGTTTAATAATATATCTTGGTAGAGTTGGAAATAAAAATAAAATTAATAATTCTTATGTGGAAGAAATATATAATCAGTCTTTTTCTCCAAATGCAGAAAAGGAGTATTTGTCAAACATATGCTTTTCTGCTCATTGATTGCATACCAGACAAAGCAAAAAAAATCTTCCTCTCCCTTTTCAGGTGAATTTAGTGATTATAGTCAGATGAAAATGAATTCTCAGTATATGTCAGCAATAGCAAAGTCCTACTACTCTTCATCTGAAGGCCTATATATTTCAGAATTGTGCAAGGAAAAAAAAAAAACAAACTCTCAGTCTTCCTGTTTGGAGATATATGATTTATTCTTCCTTTGTGTTCAGACAAGCCCTTCCTAGCTTAAGACTTACTCTAAATTCCTTGGAAATTATGTAATAATGGGTTTAGTTCCCACAATTGCAGCACAGTTTTAACTATGCAATCAGCTCAGCAGAACTGTTATAAAATGATGGTACAAAATGTGTTGATTTGCCCTTAAGTGATCTAGACTTGACAGCTTTCTGTAGTTATTATCATCAGATTGTGACATGAAGTTCCCACAGTGACAAACTCTGATGGGCTTATATGTGATCTTAAACAGTCTTTTATGGTTTGGGGTTTTCCTGAAAAAAGAATTGCCCTTGTCTGGGCTTCAGCCTTCCTCTGTACCCACAGCTGCTCAATACAGAAGTGTCAAAGGAGTTAAGATACCTTCTAAAAATTGTTATGTAGAACATCAGTAAGGTAAGTAGATTGCTTGGAAGGTCTCTCTCCAACTGGCATCATGCCCAAAATGGAAGAAATAATCTGAAGTTGCTTGGTAGTACTGTCAGTCACTCACACTGTGGGTATCTGTGTATATGCATATTCATGCAAGGACACAAAAAGTGTCCTGTTGCACCAGCACACCCAACTTGATCATTTGCCAGTTTGCTTTTTTATGTTGCAGCTTGATTTTCTGTTTGACCGTTTGCATGCATTATTTGTTATTTTGTTATTACTGTTATACCAGAAATACACAATACTATGAAAGGAAATTGTAGAAGGGTGTATTTCAGAATGAGGTTAAGCAACACTATGTTAAAGGAAGACACTAGTTGTCAACAGCCTGCATTTCCTGTTTTTGTGGAGGACAATGGGCACATTAGAAAAGAAGGAGACTTTTATTTACTATCTAATGAATGAGGAATAAACTACTTGTGAAAAGCAATCACGATCTAGGCATTCTGGTTATTACAGACTCTTTAGGTCTTCGAGAACAAAGATGGAGTGACTCCATATGGTGTGACTCATCATTCCAGATGACGGGTTCACTTGGTTGTCATGCTAGAATACAAAAAAATGTCCCATTCTCCATGTTTAAGTAGCAGTAGAATATGTTTCAGAGTTTAAGTTGCATCCCCAAGCACATTTGAATCATCTCCCATCAACAAGAAAAGCAATCACTGAAGTAAGCAGCCTTTCTTCTGGAGTAGCCTGGCTACAGTCTGCTCATTGCTCTAAAACAGAAGAGTTTTGACTGCCAACATGATACTATGCCTTGCCTGACAAACAAATATAAAACAGTCATGTCCTTCCAGCTCATTTCCAGCAGATATGCTGCAAAAATAGATCAGGCCATCTATTACAGCACTGGCCTGTTCACAGTATAGAAAAAGAAGCTGCACCCACTGCAGCGTTTCACTGAAGGGACAGCTGTTGAATTTTGCACCACATTAATTCTACTTTCTTCAAAACACTTTGATGGCAGGTCCTCTGTCTTCTGCCTCTGTCTGTCTCTTCTCAGCTGCTCATAACTATCCCTTTCTTAGTAAAGGAGGTTCCTGTGCATCCACTCTTTCTAGCTCTTATTTTTATGCCACTCCAGTCAGGAAGAGCTAGGTTAGTTTAAGCAAGTTATATAGCAACTTTTAGACAATATGGATCATTTTGACAGAGGATATGGTGAGCATTGGGAACAGTAGATGGTGGAAAAGCACTGGTCCAGCCATAACCAATGTTGTCTCTGTTGTCTGCTAGTCCAGAGTTCCCAAAATGGAATTTAACGTATGACTTTTATAAGCAAGAACAGGCTTTTCAACTAGCTCCCTAATTATAAATACAATGAGAAGGCAAAGAAGGGATAAAAGATAGCCAGATGTAGCCAGACAAATTCCAGTTACAATACCTCACATGCAGTCGAGGTGGGTGGGTGTGTCAAAAAAAAAAGAAAATAATAACAGAGATTAAAGTAGCAAACAGTTGAATTACAGATTCATAACTAAAAAAACAAAGTGATATCCATGACTACAAGGTGTCACATTCCACCACTAAAATACTGTTCCACCATTTTATTTATTTTAGTTTATAATACATGCCTTGTGAGCCATCTGAAACTTGGAATGAAATCAGTACGAAAGGTTAATTCTTTTATCTTTTTATCCCCTTAACTCATACATATTTATTCAGGTATTTTTCAAAGCAATCCAGTTAGTAGGTGGTACAGCCCACCTTTTTTTTTCAAGGAGAATTAGGTTTTCCCAGGTGATCTAAGCTCAAGGATTGCAAGTCATGTACACAGCTACTGTGAGCTGGGTTTAGGTTCAACGAAAACAAAGATCTTCAGAGTTGTTGTTGGAGTTTCTCGGGTTTGGGTCATTTTGGGGTCTTTGGTTTGGTTTTGGTTCTGTTTTTTTTGTCATAGCTCTGATAATGCTACGGAAAAAAACAAAAACAAAAACACCCCAACCAAACCAACAAACCAAACCACTCGTCTTTTGTTAAAATGATTATGTGAAATTCAAAGTTTCTTGCAGGAAAAAAAAATCTTTTCTGACAGTTGCACACATTCATCCAAGGGCAGAACTTAGCATTATAGGATGGTATATGTTTTCAGTGACACAAAGACCTTCTGGAGAGAGCAAAATGAATAAAAGCAGTCAAACTCCTAAGCAAACTTTCTACTGAGGAAAATTTGGTTAGGGAATAATTGCAATTAAAGATCCGTTGCCTGGCTACTGTTATGTTGGTCTGACCTGAGAAGCAATGAAACGTGTTTCTGAAGCATTGCTTACATTCTTTAAACTAGAGGATTTGGGGAGAAGTACAAGCACACTGAAAAATTCAGGATGTGCAGTAAACTGGACATGCAATTACATTGAGGAAGGCATTGTTAATGTGGTAAAATGCCAGAAAAGGACATATCATCTTCTTGTCCTACCTAGTGGCTTGCATTTATGTTTTCAAGATATAAAACTGGTATCATAATAATGCGAGGGACTCAAAGACTACAAAGGAAGCAACTGAAAAAACAGAAAGTGAGCTCAAACCTAAGTTCTACTAATCCTCTCACTGAGCTGTTCAACTTCTACCTTAGCTCCTAATGGGGAAAACTGATAACTCTAGGGTTGGTTGGCTGGGGGTTTTTTTTAATGTTTAAAGATAGAAAAGGACAAATATGTAAAATATAGTCTGAAAATTAGACTATCACTTCCTCATAGGGGTTGCATTTTCATGCTTCTGTGAAGTGACCTGACTACTGGCTAGTCTAGTGTAATGGCAATACTGATTATTAATAATCAGAATCAAAATATTGTGCCAGGTATTCATCCTCTTATCTCAAAAATCAACAAAATATTATTTCCTCATTTCAAGACTATTTCATCTCATTGCCAGTTATGTTAGTTAAGGAAAAATGTGGTTATTTTCTTCTGCATGGAAGCACTTGAAATAGCTCCAACTTCCTTAAGTCTCATTCTTAGTTGTCTTAATGGAAGAGCAGCAGTTTCAGTCCCAAAATTTTCAGTTATAAAACCAGCAGCACTGTACTTAGAGGTAGACTTACATATGGATTTAGTAATTGAAAAGTGTGGGGTGAGCATACATAATGGGATTTTCAATGCTAAAGCCTTTTCCCATCAGCCTGCTCCAGCAAGTGGACACTAAAAAATGCATATAGGGGCATTTTATGGCCAGTGGAAGAGAGATTTCTGTGCTCTTGTTAATACTCTCCATTGACCGTATCATGAGCTCGGACACCTCAGCCTATCTTGTTAGGCTCCTATTTTTAAAAAAGGCCTGAACACATTTCAAGACCATCGTCTGATGTAAATATGCTGAAAAGTCTGGGCCCAAGTTGGTTCTGTAAGTCTCTCTTAGTGGTTGTCTGCATGTTTAGATGGCTAAATACTTCTCAGATTCCTTCTTTGAAAAGCATCCTTCTTTGAAAAGTTTGTTAATGTATTTAGAAATGTATTGCATAAAAGTGAATTTAGAACTCATTTGATATTTGTTATCAGGTCTTTTTTTTGTCTCAGATATTTTGCCAGCAGACTTTTTTTTTTTAACTGAAATATACAATAATGTGAGTGTGTGGGTTCACAGCAAGCATTCTAAAGCACCTGCACCCTTGTGTGCACTGACACTCCCACTGCTAACCATCCAGGCATGTCCAGGTATCACATCAGCTCGTGGCTTCTGCATGTTCTAGCACATTTCCAGGTGTGAGATGCTTGATGAGTTACTGACCTGGATGTTTTATCTTTCAATTCCAGACTTTGTTGTTCTCTTGATAAATTGCTCACTTAGAGTCTAGAAAAAATAAAGCCATCAATATCAATGATAGTGCCAACAAACTGTGGCAAACTAAAGGATACAGCAGATTAACAATCATTGCATGTCAGAGGCTTATGATATGAGGATGATTATTATTGCAATACATATTTACCTCTACAAAAAATAATATTGTAATTAATTAGAATAAAGGACAAGTTTAAATTATGTAGAGTCTGCTTTATCCTTAGCAATAAATTAGAAATAATGATAAAGTTATAGAGGAAAAAAAGCTATTTTATTTGTTTATGTTACACAGATGGAAGGCAAAACCTAATTTAAACCTCACTTTGATATTCATAGGGAATATGTATTTTAAGTTAATGTATATTTGATGTATAATATTATAGGACTTAGATACAACCCTGATTAAAACAAAATTCATGCAACTAATGTTTTAAAATGATCAAGTTAAAGAAAAGTCCATGGTTTTACCAGTAAGGTTATTTCTTTAATTTGGGAATCAATGCTATCTGTCCCCTACCAGAAGGCTTTCAGAGGTACACATGCCTTCTTTAAATCTGAAGAAACTAGTCCCATTGATGTGATAAATACATTTCTATTTCTGCTGCTGATATGAATATGGAAGTTGTCTTTTTGCCAAATTCCACTTATTCAGAATACAAAAGATATTAAAAGATTTAAAACTCTGTTCACATGGTTATATAGTCACTTTCTAGTTAAATGAAACTAAAGTCTGAAGCATATGTTAGCTCTCTTTTCTGCCACTCAGTAGTTGGTCTAACCTTCCAAGTGAAATTAAATTTAACTTTCTTTTGATGACTCAAGTATGAAAGGAAATAAGCATATCCATATTTAAAGCTTCTATTTACCTTTCCCTTTGTCTTCTTTACAGAGATAATCTGGAGCTTTGTCCTAGCAATATAGATGCTAATTTTACTACCTAGGAAAATCACAGTCTGTGACTCTTTCAGACCACATAGAAAACTCCACTTTTACTTTCCCATTGTTGGACTCTACGATAAATTTTTGTGAATACTTTTTTTTCTATTTCTCTCTGACTTTTATACAATTCATATTAGTAATGTCTTTCCTTCTTAGCACAAAGTAGAGAAAAATACATGAAAGCTGAAATGACAGTAGAAAACTGGAAAACCTGCCTTATCTCTACAAAATAAATATACATTAGGTGACCTCTAGTAAACATGTTAAAAGTTTATATAAGAAATCTGTAACCTAGAGATTACAAACCCAAAAATACACCCTTAGAATTTACTCCACGAGGATATCTTCTTCTGAAATTGCTTAATATTAGAGAGATGTAGTCTCATGCCAACAATGACCTTGCTGGCACACAAACTGACGTCGCACTTTCACTTCTGACCAAAGTTAAGCCTGGTCATAATCTATAGACACCTATTGCTCATTTTACCCCAAGCTCCACCTCCTCTTTTCATTACAACCTTCAGATCCACTAGGATAGTGTTAATGTAATTAATTTCTAACCCAGTTTGGTGAAAACAACCCAAGTTATGTGGCATTTAATCAGTTGAAACTGATGTCTATCTGAACTCGCTTAAGGAGCAATTACACAACCAGCTGTGGCAATGGATCTGGGCTGCAGTTCCTTAACTGGCTAACTGCTGGCTGCTCCATTCCTGACATATCCCAACCCATCCTTGTTCCTCTATCATCCCAGGCTCCTCCATCCCTGACAGAACTTTTTGAAACTCTTAATTCTGCAGAAAAAAGCCTAGTGCAGGATCAGCCAAAGACCAGAGCTAGTAAAAGGGAGTTGACAAGAAAAAGTAATCAAGAACAGAGAGGAGGTGAGATTCTGGGGCAGCAGAGGTTGCTGAGGACAGGGATCTCTTCAACCCATCCAGAGGCATCCAGGGCAGCAGAGGTGACTGACAGCAGAGCACATGTCACTACATTCCCTAATCTTGTTCATGCCACATTAAGGGGTATCTTGGCAATAGTTTCAAGGAGGCCAAAACTGGGCTCCAGATGAGCAAGAAACTGTGTATTTGGAGATAGAAATGATGAAGTAGTGGACTGTGCCAAAGGCGCATCTGGAGTTTTAAACCCATTTTGCCAGAGATTTCAGCACAGAGTTATGGAATAAAAGGAGAAACCTCCAACCTGAGGTATTTTTAGCTCTCTCCTAAAGTTAGGGCAGGAACAGATGTTTTCTCTTTTCCCCAGCTGGAGATCCCTTCCCTAGCCCACCTTGGACTGACTCAGTCTGTGGGGCAACTCCCTACCTCAAATTCAGTCAAGTTCATGCCAACAATCTGCACTATTTGAGCTGATTTCCTTTGTTGTGCTTGAAGCAAATTAGTGCATGCACGTGTTAACAGCCTGAAGGAGGGTAGGGATGAGCAGCTGCTGTGAACCAGAACTGGCACTCCTGGGCCCAGCAGAAAGTATCTGCCCTTGATCTGAGGTCCTTAAACCAACTCCCTTCTCACACAAGGAGGAGGAATGTATTACTTCTCTCTTACTTTATAATGTATTGATTAAAGCCCTCCCCTCACACTGGAGAGACAGAGTTTTAATACTTTTCCTGCACAGTGGAATGTGCATCCACACACCTTGGATGTCCAGCTTTCATATTACCAAGCATTTCAGAGCAGGAGACTTTGTCTTTCCTTTTGCAATGAAATCTAAAGGAGGATATATAAACCCTTAACATCTAGTGAAGCTCTTATCATCTAGAGTTTGGCACAGTTACCGAGGATGGAAAAGATTAAGAGCCCAGGCCCTCTGCACCTCTCCTGTAACCACTCACTTTTTAACTGAAACCTAAGTCTCTTCCTACTGACTATCCCACAACATGCCCCTAGATAGCTTCTGCTTGACACAGCTCTCTCTCAGAACGAACACCTCATCATTTGCTTGCTGAGATAAGCACTCAAGCAGAGAAGGAAATTAACTGCAGGATAATGCTGTAACCACATAAGTAAAAGGGATATTACAGAAATTAAGATTTGATCCATGTCTGCTGACTGGATTAGGCTCTGCCAGCCAGTCAGGCAAAATTATGTCTAATTTTTTGACCTCAAATATGTTTGAAATCTAAGCTAAAGATGCTCATGTCATGATGTCTGGGCAACTCCAGGATATGAGCAGTTGCAAACACTTAGATGTGGAAGAAATTTAAGTTTTAGAAACTTTAGTACTTATAAGAGCCAACCTCTGCAGAATTAAATGACAGCCAAATAGGCACTTTGAGACTACGTGTTTTACACAGTAAATTTGAAAGGCTCTCAGAGACCTGAATCTATTTTGTATATCAAGGATAAATTCCAAAAAGTAGCCTCTGGACTGGAGCATGGTTTCACCAACTTAGCTGACAGTGGTTGTATGACAGCATGGTTTCCGGGAGGATAGGGGTAAGAAGAGATCTGGGAGACCTCACTGGTGCAGTTCATCCCACAGGAGCACTAACTGCACAGCTCCTGTCTGCCTTGGTCCTTTCCCCCTTCGTGGCCAGCACTTGAAGCTGCAGTGACAGACACTAATCTTACCCTTCAGAGCTGGGGTTGTGCGTGAGCAGCTTGTTTACTAAACCTCCAGTCCTGTCTTACTTTCTGCTGCCAGGAGCTTGGGGCCTGTTTTCTACCAGTATTCATTAACTTCAAGTTATCATGCAGTGTGCCAAGTTTCCATCAGCCCAGCAAAAACATTCTCAATTCCAAACCCTATTTTCCCAATGGCAGAACTTCATGCTGTAGACTTTCTGAGCTGTCTTGGCCAGAGAAATCTGTTTATGTAGTTAAATTTTCCTAAGAAGCTGATGGGAGCACACACACTTTAATAAGACAGAAGATCCTAGTGGCCACTGGGGCTAGTACTTTCTAAGATCAAAACAATAAGGGGCAGGGAGGGGGAGAAATTCCCAAATTTAAAAACACAACCACAGGAAAAACAGAGCTGTAAACATATATAGAATTTTGGTCAGAGATGACCAAGGTTTCCAGTCCTATAAATCCAAATCCTAATCCTGACACAATGATCCTGAAATTAGTCTGCTTTTCATGAGAATCAGTGAACCAAACCTCTTCAGGTCTTACTCTGAGATGAAACAGGAGTCAGTGGCAATAAATTTAGCAAGTAAAAATCTCGCCTGGCTAAAGACTTAAGATTTATTTTGGCAAACTTTAAACCTTCTCAGCATATTCTGTGAGTATGCAGGTATCCAACTCCCAGTACAATTAAGTGAGTCCTTAATTCCTGTCCACTAAAGTAAACAGAGATGAAGTCATCAATTCAGCTGGGTTCTCAGCTTGCCTCAATCTACAGATTGCAAGGATGTGACCATAATGACCAAGTGCATTACTAATACCTGGTTGCTTCATTTGTGAAAGGAAAAGTGCTCAGTGGCTCTTAAGTGGCATGAGGTAACTGTTCTAAATAAAGCATAATTTCATTATTGTTTTTTACTGCACAGAGGAGATCTAGAAATCAGCGTCCTGTTTTGAATTACACAGCATGCTTAAAGACACATCCATGGTTTTACAAGAGAACTGGAAACCCTTTATCAAACTGAAAGAGCTGACATTTGAAATAGTCTCAACAACAGAGTAGTGAGAAATTATCAAAGTGACAAAGCTTTTTAAAAACCTTCCAAAACAGATGTAAGGAACTGCAGACTAGGAAAACTTAATATTTTTATTAGGAAAGCTGGTATAAACTTGTAACAAAAATATGCCATCATCAATCAAAAAGTAATAAACATTTTATGATAGAGAAGAGCAGACAATATTTTTGAACAAGGAAGTCATGCCTCATGATTTTACCATAGGTTTTGAAAGATGCTCAACAGCAGGTACGTGTGGGAAATTCAGATTATATAGTGATTGTAGATTTTCAAACAACTGTATAGTATTTGTCTCCAAGAAACTGAGCTAGCATCACAGCACAGCAGATCCCCTCAGAACTTCAGATCTGATCAAAGTATAGAAACAAAGTTCAAAATAACCAGCTGATTTTACAGGAAAAGGACATCACCAGGAACATGCTGAGGCTTCTTGTCGCTGTCTGGGAGCAAGCGTCCGTGCCGCCTCCCAAAAGGGAAGGGGATCGAGGGTAAAGCGAGATACTACCCCAGCAAGCTCGTAGGCAACCACGCATGTTCAATAGAATCATAAATTACCTAGAAAAGGGTGAAGATTGTAAGGCAATGGCATTTGCTGGTAATTTAAGGTTTTAAAAATGAATATTCATGTTACTTACTGGATGGGTAATGAGCCGTCAGGGGAAATGTAATGCTTATAAATGATAAATGCCCTATCATAAACAAAAGCAGTCCTAACTAGATCTATACAGTGATGGGCTGTACACAAAACAGTATAGAAGCCAACATTTGAAATGGTTAAAAAGTCATAGAACAAAAAATAGGAAAACAATGCATCCATGGACTTAAATTACAAAGATACAGCTGGTAGCTCAGGAAGTCTGTGGCCTACAGAAGGCTGGAAGAAAAGGCAGAGGAAATATCACAGCATGATGCCTTTTCCCAAGGCATCCACAAATCTCCCTGGGGACGGACAAGGTGCTTCACTCTGATGCACTACTGGTTGTTCTAACATTATGTACTTAATTAATTGCACCATGCCAAATCTCTGAGCTTCTGTGGGAATCTTATTAAAAATTATTTCCTTCTGACAGTAAAACCAAACTTTGAAATCACAAGAAATGCCTCAAGTTTGAACATTTTTTATTGAACTTCTAATTCAGGCCACGTTCAGATAAATGCCTTTGCACTGAAGGCAGATGGAATACTTCTAGTGCTGAAAGGCTGGACATGCCTGGGAAGGCTCTCCTTGGAGCCCTTTGCAATTCAGAGGAAAAAATCTCATTTATTGCTGTAGGATCAAACACTGTTGACTCATTAGGAAGGGATGGGCTTTTTGACAATTGATTTAAAGACAGGAAACTGGAATATGCATGTGTTTATACTTCACTGCTAGTTCTGAACAACTATTATCATAACATTTTACTACTTTGCTTTCTTATCACTAAGTGTGGGCAGAACTATAGTGTCTCAAAGGGTACGACACTTTCCCACAAAAAATTAGCATTACTCTTTTTCTTATCTGGGAGCTTTGCCACTGGTTACTGAGATGATTACTCCACTGAGGACATTCTGTACACTCCTCTTATTAACCAGGGAGTAACCCTTAAGCTAGATGGTTTACTAGAATTATTGCTTCAGTCATACCACCAGATTATCAGATTTGTGAAGAGGCCACCCCATACAGATGCATTCTCATGAAGTCTGTGTAGGTGAGGAGACTACAGTATTTCAATGTCAGCTTTCTGTTACAAGTATCAGACTTGAAGAAATTACACTAAATAGCCTCTATTCTACTTCGTACCTAACCAAGACTTAATAGCAAAGACAAATCACACAAAATGAAACCTCCTTTCCCATCATTTTCGTGACAAGTGCTTACTCTCTGGCTAACACATTTCACACTGACAGCTGTGGAAATAAACCTTGACTCAGTCTTGTATCCACGCCCTATAACTGAGTGCCCATTGTGGGCTGAACTTTTCCTAGCACCCCATCAGCCCATCACCCCTATGCAAGACTTCTTCATGAACCCTGGAATCTTGTGCCCCAATCAGTAAACCATTGCATGCAGCAACATCTGAATCACCTGAAGTCAGTAAGGGTAGTTGGTGGCTGTTCACCAAGACATTCCCTAAGGAATTAATGGCTAGTGTTGAATGAGCTGAACCTTTAAGTTCACAGAAGAAACTTTGTAAGGATTTTGGAAAAGATTTGTTATCTTATAAAGTCACCTATGTCCCATTAAAAAAAAAAAAAAGTTGACTGGCTGAAAAGAATACTTCCTGTAACTTCATTTATATTCTCATGATAAAGAAGATTTAGTAACAGTATACTATACTGACCCATGGGTTTAGATTCAATGGACTTTACTTAGGTCTTTCACATAAGAGAGAGAATTATTCTATGCAAAATTGTGAAGACCATGTGAATTGGATGGGAGCTGCTAATATTACTATACAGAGAAGGTAGCTACCACCTTGACACCTCACAATATTTCTTTACAGAGGTACCAATGCTTTAACTGAATGCATCATAAGGAATAAAATACATTCCAAACTAGGTAGGGAAATATTTTCTGATTCCAGAAAAGACACTGAATTCATCAAAAGTCCTGCTTTGTAGTATCTTATTAAATAAATAGAAAGCTACTTACAAAGTACTTGATCATGCATATTAGACAAAGGCATGGTGATTTAGAATATACTGAGGAATGCTCAGCAAAGACAATAACTCTCATTTGGCAAAAGTAAGGGGCAATTCAGATTAGGATTTTTCAACTATTATTCCTCCAGACAGGCCAGACTCTGAATATTATGTATTATATAAGATAGCAGAGACCCAAAGGACATATGAATTGCAGAAGGGCAAGCAAAGAAAGAGTTGACTTGTATTATGCGACTGATCAACAGATTCTAGTGGTTCTTACTGCAGCTGATTAAAGTGTGATTCCTGGCAGTCTTCTCCATTCCTTTGCTGCGTGTTAAAGTGGCTGTTTCTGTTCAGACCAGGTTCTCACTCTGTATTTATAACCTAGTAGGTCTGACCAAGTTCAGCAGAATTACTCCTTCCTGTTCTTTCCTGGGGACCTTGACATAGTAGATTGGCCACCATGCAGTTTTCGTGCCAGAGAGCACGTCTTATTTTAGGGCAAAGACATAAGACAGTCAACAGTCTGCACACATCTTCAGCTTACTGTTAGGTGTGCCAGTAGCTTTACACACAAATTCACGAATATGTTCTGGTCTATCTCTTTGCCTGTTCTTGCCATTCCTCTCTAGGCCGGGATCCTGTCTCTAGCCTGTATCTTTAAAAAAATTATTTGTTTATCTGGCTTTGTGAACTAGGGAAATTTTCCCAGAGAGTGGTGCTTTCCCAGACTTGTTCACCTGTCTGGGGAATTTGCATTAAACTCTCTCTCCAGTGAACTGGGAATATTATACATACTACAACATTGAAAAGATAACTCTTTCTTCTTTTTTTTCTTTGTTTTAGCATTTGCTGTTATTCTAGTATCTAAGATACCTCAGTACAATTGTTTTTGAAGTTTCTAGGCTTCCAAGGCCTCCCATCTGACATAACTTACTACTATTTAATATAGATTATATAGAAACACTTAAATGTTGGGGAAAACTGGATGAGAGTTCCTGTCTCACTATTGCATTAGTCTCAGTCTCACTCTTTGGTGAGGAAGCAAGAGATGCAGCCAGTGGAATAAACCCATACATGTATGAAGAACTAAAGCATACCAGAAATCTGAGGAAGGAACAATATATTAAAAGAGATGACATTATTATAGTTCATATGTGTTTGTAAATCTTGGGCAAAAAATATAATATTGTTAATTTTTCCACCAACTCTCTCTAGTTAGATACAGTCTGAACAAGTTCTGTCTAAAATGTGAAATGGATGTCCGAACTTCTTCATAGTCTCTGAGAGAAATACAGTTTGTCCTACTTTCCAGGATTGTCTCATGTATAGCTACATAAATTCATCAGGTGCCTCCCTTCTTAGCTTTAAAACTTCCGAGGTATTTACCTCTAGTCTCCCACATATACTCAGAAGTGGAGAAATGGATGCTTATCTCCTACCTACACCTCTCATTGCATGGGTTAGCGGATTGGCACTTGAACTCAGTTAAAAGTCCCTGTGAAGCCTGAAATGTTTATTGTGGCCAGGACTACAACTAACCACATCTGAAGCTACAGTAGCACTGGACGTATAATTATTTCGTTGCTAGAATATTCACCCAGGAAGTGAGAGAACTGAAATTTAGTTCTTAATTAGCCTAAGGGAGTAAACATGCATCTCCAGCACACCAACACCTAGGTACCAAGCAACAGCATAACTTAGAGAAGATCACATTCCCTAGAGCAGTTAAGCCACTGGGCAGGCAGGACTGCCACGGCTAGAAGGAGAGTAGATCAGAGGTGTTCCTGCTGCAGCCTATGCATCCACACCCCAGTTTGGAGGGACAGGGCTGGGCATCTAGCTCTCACTTCCAAAACTCCTTTTGTTCACTAGGCAGTGACAGTTTAATATAAAACACCTACACATTTCAAGATACAGCTGCATAATACTAGTTCTGCCCTGACCATTGTTTTAGCATCTGACACAATCATTTCTGTTCTTGGTAATATGGAAGCAGGGAGATGAAACTGCTCAAAGCCCAAGTTATCTCCATTGAATTCAGTGGCAGACCTCCAGTTCCAGTGAGATCTGCAATTAAACTTCAGTGATGAAATCTGACCCACAATGTAAATTAATGGCAAAAGTGAGATTAGAATAGAGGAACTAGTGGCAGGATTTACACACAGACAAACCAGTCATCTTTCAGAGACATAACTCCACTTAAGTAAAATCTTGATTAATTAAAATTACACAGAACAACTAGGGCCATCACAGATATATTTCTAAAGTTTCTTTAAAAATAATCCCTGAATTTGGTAGAAGCCACAGTCTTGAGACATGGGCAGGATTCTTTGCAAAGTGCCAAAAGTCCAATTCACCAGAATCCCACTTTTTTTTTTGTTTTGCCTATTATGCCTGACTGCAGTCATCTCCTGCCACTAAAGTAAGGTCTGTATTGCTTTTGACCACTTTAGATTTCTCCTCAGACAGGAAGCAGCATAATCTTGATGTTTTTACTCTGTCACAGGCACATTCTATGCTATGTGCAAAAAATTTGATGGAATCCTCTTCTCTTATATTTGTATTTTATATTTAATATAAATATTAACAATCCTATACTCACAATTACCACTGCATTTGACAGAGGGTGTTTTTCAGACCTGGATCCAAGCACAAAGAACTTATGCACCTAAAGAAATATCAGGAAAGAACAAGGGATGTAAATCCAAAGCTCTGGATGCCAGAACCTGCTGCAGCAGCATCCTCTATAGAAGTCAGGCAACGGATGTACTTGAGGGAGGACATTCAAAAGATGAGCATACTTGACCACAGGACAGGGGGAAAGTACGACTGTACCACTCTACGTGAAACTGTTTTGCAGGTGGGTATCTTTGAGGGTCCTTAAAGGTCCAGGGAAGCATATGTTTAGCTGTAGAGTCAAGACTGCCATATGCATGCAGGACTCCACGCAACAAGCACATAACTGCAGTGGGAAATGAACCTGCAGCATTGCTGCTGGCACTGACTTGTGAGTATCTCAGCCATCAGCACTGTGACTGGGAAATGGAAAGTCGGGGTGGACACACAAATCCTCATACACTCAGGATGCCTCTTTCCCATATGAGTGACTAACCACCAGATTCTAAAGCCAGGTTTGCCTGGCTCGCTGACTTGTGAAATTGCATGGTCCAGCTCCAACAGACAGGTCAGTGAGCACTTTGTGTGCCTTCTCACTGCTCCTCTTTCCATCCTCTACCAGTGTATGGCTGGGACAGGCTCACATTTCCGTGAGAGGTGGCAGATACACTGGTGAATTCTTTCAGGCTGTGAAGCAAAATTAACTAAGTGCTTCCTTTGCAACTGTTATCCCAGGCTGTTATCATAGAATCATAGAATAGTTTGGGTTGGAAGGGACGCTAAAGATTATTTAGTTCCAACGCTCCTGCCATGGCAGGGACACCTCCTATTAGACCAGATTGCACAAAGCCCCATCCAACATGACCTTGAACACATCCAGTGATGGAGCATCCACAGCTTCCCTGGGCAACCTGTTCCAGTGTCTCACTACCCTTAGAGTGAAAAACCTCTTCCTAATTTCTAATCTAAATCTCCCCTCTTACAGTCTGAAGCCATTACACCTTGCCCTATCACTACAAGCCCCTGTAAAAAGTCCCTCCCCATCTTTCCTGTAGGTCCCCTTCAGATACTGGAAGGCTGCAATAAGGTCTCTCTGGAGAATTCTCCTTGTTAAATAACTCCAACATTAACATTTAAAAAAAAATACATATGGAATTTCAGAAGTTACAAAAATCAGTGAGAGAACCATACAAGGGGAGGGGGGGAAGAAGGCAGATGGGGATGGACAGGGAAAGGACATAAAGGTATCAATGTTCTTTTATATAAAAAGGTCCATGTTCAGTCAGTAACTTTCAGAAGAAAAGCATGGACCCTGCTCCATCACTTAAGGGAATGATTTCAAGTTTCCACCACAGAGGGAAGGGGAGCAAGCAGCAGATCTCAAATAGACAGAAGCATTTTTTGACAGACATGCATTGAGCAACTCAGAGTATGTTCACTTTACATATATATATATATATATATATGACTTCTTTAATGACCCTGAACCGGTCTCTGCACAGCTACAAGACTTGGGATTCCATATGAATTATCTGTTTCCCCAGGCCTGTACAGGAAAGGCAATGAATTAACTGAGCCTTTTGGATTCCTCTCTAAATTTTGGACTCAGAACATTTAAGTGCTTTGATAAAAAACTGTCTACTTTCTTCCGCTGAGCCCTGTCCTTTCTTAGTGGATATCAAACACTGTTTGAAACACTGGTATTTTAGAGAATCAAGACAGAGATAAGAATATAGTTTGTGGCAATAACATGTAGGAGACACCGAGGGAGAAGACAAAGCCTGAAGACATGAACTGGCAGTGCCATTTTCCATGTACCGTTCTCCAACACAGAGGCCAGCTCAAGGAAGACACAATATGCCACAATGATGCAGTGATTTTTATATGGGTATAACGTCAAACTTGGACATTTTATGTGAACAGTATATTTTAAAAGCAGGTAGACTTAAATAATGCTGAAAAAATAGTAGGCCGGTTTTTCAATCAGGAAGCCACAAACAGCAATTTTCTGTTCTTCCAGCTGACTCTTGAGAGACACTAATCACAAGAGAAAAACTGATATAAGAATCATGTTTTCCAAATGACTTTGCACTATTGACTTGGAATACATTGTCTCAATAACCCTTCTTCCCATTAAATGCAGGCTGTTGTTGGATGATACAGTAAAACCGGATTAGGGATTTTAGTATCTTGTTCTAAAAATATCTTGGCCACAGAAAAATAAAACCCTCTAAGATAGCCCAAACTCAATCCACTGCAATTTTTCTCAAAAAAAAAAAAAAAAAATTACTCTCAGGTTCTTTTTGTGCTGTCAGACTTTAAGCAGAATCAGGTATTGTCTGTCACCCCACTCTAACTTACTGTCGCATCAGGTAGCATCTTGCAGCACCTGCAGCTGCCAGAAAGCAAGCATAGAAGCAGAAAGTCAACATAATATGTTTGTTGTGTGCTCTGGGTAATTCAGCATAGATCTGATCATTTGCCCATATCTAACTTGTATGCTATTTGTACTGCTGCATCACCTGCTAAAGCAAAGACTCTGTAAGAGTTATCATGAAAGCAAAATCTTATTTGCCCAGAAAGGAAATGGAAAGGAAATACAACGGAGTATAAACAAAACAGAAATTGATTATAAAACCTATGAGAGCTTACAGATCCTAGAGATATCTTTACGAATAGGTGCACTCAATGAGATTGCATTTAATGTATATCCAGTGTACACACTCATAACCACTACCTATATGCAGACAAGGTCCAAAGAGTCGCTCTTGCCAGGTGCAGATGTCATGACTGCCTGAGACAGCATGTCTGGCACAGGACAGACCACATGCTGACTCTGAGGATCTTCTCAGAATAGGAGCCCAGGCCTTTGACCCCAGGAGCTACCACTTGGAGACCAAGAGAGCACCCTGTGAAATACCTGCATGATTTGCTTTTCACATGTATGTGTATGTGTGAGGAGATGTGCTATTTCACTAATTTCAGCTTGGAAGAACAATACCCTTTTCCTCCCTTTAAAAAAAGGGCAAAAAAATGAGTAAAAATAACCCCAAACACGTTTTAATTGTTATAAACCTTTTTAAACTGACAGTGTACTTGTGAAATAAACACGTTTTTCCTTATCCTACATGTCTGGCTTTTAAAAAATTCTTTGGAATCTTGGTCCATTTTCAGAAAATGCCTTTATTTTCTCAACAGGCTTCTCACAGTGGTAGCACAATATATCATCTCTTTCATCTTTTCCCTCCTTTCTCTACACAAACACATCCGAGGACCTTTCTTATGATTAGGGAAGCCAATGCATTTCTCCAGTGCTCTGGTCTAGTTTCTAATGTGCACAACTTGGAAACTGCCTTAGGCTGGCACGCTGCTGGATCTGTTTCCTTCTAGATGAAGCAAATCAAAGTGAGACAAACTTCAATGCCCTGCTGCTGTGGCTTCTGATCACTCGTGTATTCACAGAAAAAAATAAATCTGCCAAAAGTTGCTTGTGGCTAAACTGAGCAGAGAATATATATTGAAGGGCATTAGTGAAGCCAGTGAAGGTAACCCATTCAAAGAAAATAGACTTTTTTCCAGTGTGCTGTATTCATTGAGGTTTGTGGTTAAATACAGAAGATTTATATCAGTTACCACTTAATGACACTATTTATGTGGATGATCTCTGCTTAGTTACTGTTAGTAGAGATTTTGCAAAACATATTTTTTCAAAAAAGTAGCAGGCTATCTTATTGAGACTATTATAAAAAGTTCACAAAATTAGGGGGTGTTGATCATGATACAACATAAATGGCATTCTTGATTTCTTATGTTTTTCTAAGCTGGAAGAGGAATGCATTACTGGAGAAACTGATATATCTGCTGTTCCAAGAGCATAAACTGAGTTTATGACCTGAATATGCTGTACATGTAGAAAATAAGCAACTATATAATCCTATCACATGGTAGATGTGATAACTTACAGGAAATAGGAAAGTTGAGAAATCTTACGGTTCTACTCTAATACATTTATTATTGAGTCATTAGAGCAAGCCAGACTGAACACAGGAGAGAAAGGTGAGGAGTCACACAGGCATCTATTTTAGATTCATAGGAATTACTCAGCAATACTAATGTCTGAGGTGTTCATCCCTGCCTGTCAGGTGGAGTTGATGCCTCCACACTCCTATCAGCACCACAGTGCTTCCTCTTGCACTTCACAGGGGACAGGTTGTTAACTTAACGTTAAAGTGTCCTGTTAAAGCTCTTCATTGCCGATACTGCCCTCAATCAGATCCTTTCTCTTGTAGCCTTCCCAGGTTCCTGCCCTGTCATAGCTCCTGGCTGTCACCTCTGCTTTCCCTCACTTCTACAGAAAAAATGCCAAGAAGCAATTTGTCTTCCATGGCAATTAATTACTTAATAGCAAGCGAAATTATGGATTTGATAAAGGTAACAATGTAAGGAAACGAAATATCTTTCGGCAGGACACCACATAATATTGTGGACAATAAACTAGAGTGCTGTAAAGTCAACAGGGCACACAGTAAATAGATTAGAAACCAGCAGGTCTTGAAATGCAACGATAAACATGAAGTAATTGTTGAGTAAAGCCCCACAGGGACAATCTTTGACACTAATTTAATTTACATTTTAGTTAATGAATTAAAGGAGAAAAAATAAAACAGATCAACACAGCCTGCTTTGGGTACAAATGTGAGAAGAGTGGTGAAAAAAAAATGCTATGCCTGGTTTACTGGCATTGTTTTGTTTTGGTTGCTTAGGTAATTATAGGACTTTTGTCATGATCAAAAGTAAAGTCATATACTTAATCAAATGTGAGGTCATGTACTTAACCAGAAAGACTAACGACCATTATCCCACGACCTGTGGAGGTGGGCCAAGAGGAGGGGACTTCTATGGGATCCCAGAGTCCCTGGTGTTGATGATGCCAAAGAGGATAATGGGGCTTATTGACATACAAACAACGATATAATGGTTTGAAGTGGGAAGATTCCTCTGTGGAATGTTGCAGTTGAATCAGAACTATCTGACTTGAAGCAGGAGTTAATATACAGCAAATCAGTTGGCTTTGTTATGTATGAGATCAGAAGAACCGTCCCTTCTCGTCTTAAAATATATTAATTTATGTATGGGGGGGAAAAAATTACCCTCACTAAAGCTTTATCCATCCCGAGAGGAACTGTGGGGCATAAAAGGAATAGTAATTAAGTTTCTAGTTATTATTTTAATGAAAAAATTGCAAACAAATCTCAACAATTTTTCAGATAATACAAGCTTTTCCAAACTGAAAATTGCAAAACGTCAATTGTGTAAAACATTGCATTCCCATGTTTTCCATTTCTCCCTCCCTTTCACCAGTGAATGAATGATGTTCAGGGGTTTCACTCCATTTCTAGTCCTCTTTCTCCCTGCCTCTCCTCCCCCTCCTCTGTTATTCTCAGAAATTCCTCAATTTTGAAAACATTAGAGTATCTTAAGAAAAACTGAAGGTCTCTGCTCTGGTAGGCCCTGGCTGTTTTCCCCAAGCACCGCTCTGAGCAGCCCCGTCTCTCACCAGCTGCCAAGACCCACACAGGGTAATGGCAGGCGAGCAGCAGCCAGACACCCACAGCCCCAGCAACACCTTTTCCCTCCCCTCCACACCCTCTCTGCTGGTGGCCAGGCAGGGGGAGCTTAGCTTAGGAGGAACTCCTGCAACCCACTACCACCTGCACTTTTCCCCAAGGAAGAGGGATCTGGAAGTTTTATGGGGTGATTCGAAGCAGCCAGAGCTGTTTGGAAAATCTGGGCATTTGCATTGCTTTCCTTTTCAATGAAGTGTTACACGGCAAATGTAAATTGTCTTGAACAGAAAATAAAAAATTAGGAACTTTGCACATGTCTGTAGAGTGAAATCCAGACTGCTTGACAAAAGGACCAACAATTACTTAAATCATTGTTACAAACCAGGATTTAGTCATGTTCTCACCGGTTACCAAAAAAAAAAAACCAAAAAAACCAACAGTGCTGTCTTAAGACAGTTTGCTAATATTCTCTATGGAAAGTTTTCTTTAGAATTGTTCTGGGGAAAGAGGTAGGGGCAATGCAGAGCCAACCATTAGACACATTTAGGGGTAGTTTATCAACAGCTGGGTTATGAATCTGTGACAGAAATATCACTCCAATCCTTTCAAATCGCTATGTACTTAATAAAAGGCCAAGCATTGAAAGCGAGAAAAGGTATCATAGAAGGAGTTTTCTTATACCGGTACAATCTGGAGTCGAGGAATTTGGAAGGTGTTTTATATGGATTTTTGTGGTTTTTAGCTGGGTGGCCAAAGTATACTACATTAATTTTAAGTCTGCACTTATAGACTGCAGTAGAGTGGAGAGTAAACAATTAAGTTTGTTTGCTCTCTGAATTGTGATACTCTGGGTCCTTCGTTGATTTAAAGGTATGTTGATCACATTTTACTCTTTGACAGCACCTGCCAATCCAAGATCTCAAATGCTTTACAGTAATTAATCTGTGAAACCCTTCCTCCCTCTTTAAGTCAGGTACAATAATGCTGAAAATGCAAATAGTTGATACATTATAATGAAAAAAAACCCACATAATTATGAAAAAAATCTTACAAAATAAAAATATTTTTCTGTGATAGGTAATTGTTAGAAATCCTATTTTATATACAGAGGAATAAAACAGCAAACAAGTTGATAGTCACAGCCAGTTAGCAGCAATGCAACACCTAAAAGATATAACCACTCTAGCAGTAACCGCAACTCGGGGCTGGATTTTGAGAGGTGCCCAGTACCCAGTAATTCCTGTGCTTCTTCAGGTAAATGCCAAAATAAAAACAACCTGGGTTGTAGTTCATATAAAATGCCATCTGTCAGTTCCCTTCTTTAGCTTCCAAACAAGGTTCCTCCCAGTCAGAGACTACAGGATATGAAAGGCTTGTTTCTGCTGTGATGGTAATGGGAAAATGTGGTAAGGAAAGGCTGAGAGAGAGCATATGCTGCTTTAGGCAATGCTAATGAGGGGGCCACTCATTAGCACAGTAGCCTTCCCTGTCATAAATCTGCCCCTGATTTGTTAATGTTTGCTAATGTGTAGTTTACTGTAATAAATTAGAATAAATTGTACTGGCTAAATTGCCTGTGAAGTTGCAGTTTCCCTTTGCAAGGCTGGAGCTGTCTATTTGGTTTATTTGCTATTTCTGCTAGGTCCTGCTCCGCTTGGTGCAGCACCCTGTGCTGAGGGCCCCAGCTCCTGCTTACTACAGACCCACATGCACCCAGGAGGTCTAAGCAAAAAGAAATCACAACCATTGAGTTTCACTTGGTTTCATGCTGAAATCATGCAAAACCAGACACTTTATTTTTAGAGAAGGTAATGAATGAAGTTACCCAAATGATGTTTCTAAGAAGATTCCAGCCAACTTGGGCTGAGTTCTGGAGTACATAGGTCCAGACTGAGACATTAAGCCAAGACAGTACTGATCTCAAGTACCACAAGCTCATTTACCAGTGGATACAGTAAATTGCTGATACCCATTTGCTAGATCCATATGCTGCCATCAGCACTGTTGACTACATAGAATCTAGTTGGATGCACAGAAAAAAAAAAAAAAAAAAGCTGTTGATTTTCTTAGGATAAAGTTTGACATTGCAGAAAATAGTAAAAGTAAGGAAAAACTACCTCCTGCCACTGGCTGTGAATGTCCTTGCACCACTAACACTTCAGTGATGCATGTGAGCCTCTTCAAGAAGCTAAACAAGAAGAAAATTTTTCTTTTTTCCTTTTTGCAACTCCTCAGTGCCCTGGCACCTTCACAGTAAAAATGTGTTTGTGCCCATCGCCTTTTGTTCTGTGACTGTGCACCACTGAAAAGAGCCAGACTCTCTCCTAAATTAGTGCTAAAATAGTGTCACAGTCCCTAAAAATAAAACAAATTTTCAAAAAATCTATTCTTAGCTGCAGAAATCTCATGTCTTTGACATAACAAGATTTGAAGGGTTTGGTCTTTGAAAACAGGCCTCATAAAAAAGATTTATCTGCAAACAAATTTACTACAAATGCACTATTATTTGGTTAGTGATGAAATATTACAAATGTTGACCTAGACCATAAAGATATTTATATCAGCCATTGTTTTGGGAGTCATTTATGAAGTAGGATAGAACACAGGATAATTGTAATTGAAAGGAAGATATTTACTATTTCAGATAACGATCACCTAGCAATGTACTGTAGAGATTTACTTTTGGTACACTACTATATTCTTTTTTTGTTTAATGAATAGTCTCTGGTTTGTCTGAAACTTTCGTAACTTTTTGCACATGAAAGAAGTACATATAGTGGAAGAAAGGAGAAATTGTGGATGAGCTTCAGAGGGACTTTGATAGGATACAGATTCAGCTTCCTTTTAATCATCTGGATATCATCTGGACAATCATCTGCTTCTTCACAAAAGAAAACAAACACTAGACATTTTTGGCATGAGATTTAAGTTGGCTGGTATTAAATAGCAGCTGTAGATCTAGTTCCTCCATAGTAGCCCACCCCCCTCAATAGAGATTCTAATTTAAAATATTTAGGTTTCCATGTAGATGAGACTGTGTACTTCTGGAGATGCACTCATGCATTTGTTTATAGAAAAGGGGCTGAGATTAAATTAGGTGTGTTTTATTATTTGAAGACTTGTTATACTTTGCTTGTCAGGAGAAGTTTAGCACTGTAATTAATGTTTCCATGAATTAAACACATGAGTCTAGTACATACAGTGACAGTATTTAAGTAAAATATGTTTGCTCTGTCATCTGTTTAACAGACCTCACTAGCTCATATTTCATGTTCATTTTGAATATTAGTGAGTCTGGTTGTTCTTCCTTTAAAATATCATTGTTGCATTGCATGGAAAAGAAACCTAAATCTATACTGCCACAAAGAACAAGAAAGTCTTTTCAATATTCTCCAAGTACTCAGAATATTTGACATGGAGTCTAGGCTCTGATAGAAACTGGGGTTGTACCTCTAAGTATGCCTTTTTAGTCCTGGAAATAATTCCAAACATTAAAAACACTGAGTGTTGAAATGTTGCCTCACACATCCTATTTCCCTTCAAAATACTTTAAATAATTTTTTTTTTTTTTTTTTGCCAGTTTACAAGGATACAAAGCCAATAGCTAAATGGCACAAATATGCTTTACTGGAAGATCTGAATTCAGATTTTCAAAATCTTAGGGCTCTGAAAGATAAAGTCAATGATCTTTCAATCCAGTTTCTTATGTCAATGCACACTAATGAAAGGGCTCAATCCAATTAATTTTAGTCTCATCTGGTGTTCCACTAACTGCCTGCAAATTGGATATTTGGGTCTTGAAGAGTTTGTGACTTCAGTGCTTTTCAGACATTGGATCTGGAGTAACTAGGAAACTAAAATTTTTTCCCCAAGTAAAGAGGGCTGGAATCAGATATTATCTTTCAATATTCCGAAAGAAAACAATGCAATAGCTGAAACCAAAAGGAATGCAGGGGAACCCACAAGCAGCATCCAGTAAGAAATGCATAGAGGATATCTTAAGAGGTTCTACTCTTCAGAAGCTAACCACAATGTTATTTTCTTTATAGAAGAAGTATGGTAATGACATGCAGGGAGATGGGGTCATGCTGACAGGGGCAGATGGATTTTAGGAGAGACAAGGGCAGGAGAAACATAGTGGATTACAAGCTCGAAATTAAGATGGACAAACAGTACTGAATATGAGGAGAGGTTTTTTATTTTACTGTTTCAACATTTTTTTCTGTGGTTTAAGTCCTTTACTCCAGTTCACAATGCAGAGTCCAGAAACAGTTTCAGTGACACAGCGGACGCTATATGAGATAGCTGTACTGCCTCCTGAGATGGAGAACACAGGACTAGCTTCATAGATAATTTCTTAGGGTTGTACCAAATAGAGGATGCTCAGAGATTACGGTTAAGTCTATTTTATCCAGGCAGGAGGAATTACTATGTTTTGGATTTTTTTAAGGCTTTCATTTACAGAGAAAATGATGTGAGTAACACAAGAACAATTTCAGTTACGATTTACTCTATGTCTCTAAAGCCAGTTTCCAAAAGTATTAATGACTTCACGTTAACCAGTTTACCATGTGCATTTCTCTCTTTTTTATTTTTGAAGCTATTAACTAACTAAACCCACATTAATTTAAAAAGCTATAAAAGATTAACACATAATTTATTTTTAAATGCAAGCTTAATTTAATATATGTATTGACCTAGAGAGTAGTTTATCTGTTTAGCTGTAACCACACAATGTGCAAGTGGTGAGACTGCCACATAAATGGACTGGGCAAGTGAAGTGAACAGCCTAAATGATGAATTTGGTCTCTGATATTTCTGACCTTTTATTGTAGCAGGGAGAGCAATATCAGCTCATGAGAGGTATACAGTCAAGTGAAATTATTCCAGGAAAAAGTAGCAATGAAAACTGGAAAATAACAGAGAAATACATGAAGATTTCAGAACAAATAATATAATTAATTTCTTTTTATTATTTTCTCCCTAAATTATTTTCTTTCTATTCTACATTCTAATTACTTTTCATGGCCAGTGATTTAAGCACCCTCATTTTATACATGAGAAACATAACAACTCTATGATTAAAATAATTAATTGAGTAGTTATTTACCTCTTTGTTGTTCCTACTAGTGGATCTTCTATGTCAAAATAAGGTGTTGCTTGAATTGCTGACTAGCTTTCCTTAACTAGCCCATGGGGGTATTTGATATCTGTAGAACATTACTCACACACTGTATGTAGCTTAATCTTTAATGCAACAGACTTTGCGAAACAACAGTTTATAAACATGAGCTATTCTGTTATTACTTCAAGGGCAAAGAACCAGACTTAGCTCTAAATTGTACTGGCAACTCTTTTCCTCTTTTGAAATGTGTGGAGTCATTATAAATTTACACCAGAGAACTTGAGAATAGGGGTTTTCCCACTGTACAGCATAAACCAAGCTGTACTATGGATGTGATCCATGAGTCACACATGTTGAAGTTAGCATACATGCAGGCACAGCGCACAGAGCTGCCACTGCTATGCGTGATATACTGCAAAAACATGTTGCCAATTGCTGTAACTAACAGGGAAACCTTTGGTCATCCAAACTTGGGTCATACAAGACTTGTGGATATATACATAGACAGCTATGCTTCTGCATCTCTCATAGAGAGAAAAAAAAGTTCAGGTCACCAATTTCTCAAGAGCCTAAACATTTGACTCTATGAAAATTTGAGGACTTGGAAACTAGAGACTGAGTAAATCTGTTCAGCTGCGTGCAAGAGAATGGATTTTATGAGCCAGATGGTCCTTCTCCATCATATGTTCTTTCTATGAGAATAGAGGCTAATATAAGTGATTGGAATAACTCTTTTAAGATGTTACATTAACTGTAAAAAGTTAAGGCTTCTGCTTTCAGTGTGTAACTTTGAACCATACCCAAACTAGACACTTCAAACAGACAAAAATCAGCTCTGCAAAACACCCCAGGGTCTCTTTTTGAATGAAAAAGGTAACAAATTTTGGTCTTTTTAAGGTGGAAAAGTCTCTTCCACACCACAGCCAAAGACTGCTGACACGAGAATAATTTGGCTTTATTCTGTTACAGTAGCAATTAGTGGAAGAGTTATAATAAATCGACCTCAAATTTGTTACCATAAAATTCATTTAGACAAAAGAAAGTGGCTAAAATCTTTTTAATTGGACTACTTTAACATACCTTCTATTTTTATAGCAATTGCAGCAGAGTAATAGGAATAGTGTTCATTTGGACTACTTCTATTCCTGTGTACTGAATGCCTATTAAACAGTTGGAGCCTCCCAAGTGCATTCCTGGAATATATCTGCAATGTGAACTAAAGCAGAGTAAGCAAGGACAAATGTTCACTCCTTACGATTAGTGGAGACCTAGTCAACAAAATAAATGGAATCTAGCTCCATGAATGTTTGGTTTTTTTTTTCCCTGTTGACTGTAGTGAGAGTTTGACATGATTAGCATATTGTAACTTTCTAAACCGAGGAAGTCAAATGCCACGTTCTCATCTTGGAAGATGAGGGTTCTGTCTAAGAGCCTAACAGCATTGCCCTGTGTGAGTTCTCCCATATCTAGTAAATGTAAACTGCTCCTTCAACCGTTCTCTTCACTCCATCCAGAATGGCCCCTCTCCTCTTCTTCTATTTTCTGGAAACTTAGTGGTCCTCTGTCTCGGTTAAAATTGGTAGTAGATCCAAAAATGACAGGGGATGATCTGACAGACAAAAATGCAGGAGGACTGCTCAGTCCTCTAAACTTCATTTCGTTGTGAAAAGGTAGGGTAAAGCACCAAAAGCATTACCAAAATCACAGCAGGAGACTCAGAAAAGTATCCATCTACTTTAAACAAGAAACACCCAATGTTTTATAAACTTTGCAGTCAAACCCAGGCTGCCTCACCCAGTGTGTGAGGAATACTATAGATTTGTTTTTAGCTGGAGCCACTAGTTACTAAGCAAATATGTTTCTTTCAAACCATTCACTTACTCCCATTCTGGTTTTAAGTTACATAGGCAAACAGAGCTAAAAGAACAAGCTGAAGCAAAGCGGCACTGAAATTCTGCAAAGGGACAAACCAGAAAAAGGCATTCCTTCATTTTCTCATATTTGCACAAATGAAAATCTGAAAAGTGAAAATGCTAATGGTACTTCAAAAGTATTGAGTATCTTGGGCAATTTAAATCCTTAAAGATTACTGCAGAAAGAGATTTCCACAGGGTTATTCTTTGCCAGTATCAGAAATTCCTCTTTATTAAACAAGTTCAAAAGACAGCTCAGTGTTTCCAAACTTAAAAAAACCCTGAAGTGTTATGTTTTCCACAGAGAAAAAAAAAGGTAATATTTTCTTTTCTGGAGTAAGTCATTTTACATTAAGTGAAACAACCAAACCAGAAAAATATATAAAAAAATTAAAATTGCCAGTTCCATCTGAGAACTGCAGCTACCCCCAGAGAGTGAAGTCCTGAAAACTTATCCTGCATGGAAAATGGAATCATTAGTGATGTATGTTGCAATTTCATACACCACAGTAAAGGCACTTCTACCACTTTCCTCTGGAGTTAGAAAATATATTACTGCATTATTCAAAAATTTCACTGTATTTGGTTTTCCTGAGCTTCTTTCAGCAGCAGTTCATATTCTAGAAGAAGATACAGAAAGAATCTCTTATAAATACATCATATAGTTAAGAACAAAATATTATGGATGAGTATGGATATGATGACATTAACAAACATTACTGCTATCAAGTGAGATGATTTCTTGATCTAACTGTGAAAATAACACAATTTGTTTCAATCAAGGAGCAAACTTTCCTTCTTCCATTTCCACTTTGAAGTTATTCACAGAGAAGAAGCAAGGACAAAGGCATAGAAGACAGAGACAGACTGACTGCCAATGTCTTGGCTAGGATTGTACAATTCCATACTGTGGAAAGCAAAACAAAGACAGAAAAAAAATGACCTATATTAAAAGTATGAAAACCAAAACCCCATTATATCTTAATGTCATATTAAGAATTTAGGAAGCAGCAATGCATCCAGTTATGAGGGAACTGGTAGGCTTAATCCAGGATTGTTAGATCTTTAAGATCTTTTGAATATTTTCAGAAAATATCATCCAGTTTCAGATCTTTCTTGAGACAGAAAACTAAGCTTTAATGAAAAGCTTTTAAAGAGGAGACTTCAGCATGAAGTTTCTGATTAAAACAAGCATAAAGAACATAGCAGAAGCAGCCAGTAGCTGTGAGAGGTAATCATGGTATAAGAGCACTGGATTTAAGTTCCTGAACTGCTTATACAAATTTGAGCAGCTGCTCCATGAGGGGCTGAGAGGTGTGACTGAGTACTCAGTGATCCTGTGGTTAAGACATCTGTGGGGTTGAGCAAAGAACTAGTTGTGCAAAGCATGGGTATGAATGATATTCTTCTACAGAGCTGTGTTACCAGCCAGACTATTCTGTGGTGGGTCTCTTGCTTTTGGTTTTGACCAGACATGCCATCTGGTTGATACATACCAGTTTCTATATTTTCCAATAAAGCAAGTTTTACTGGAAAATTCCCAACCAGTTTTCACCAAGAATGGGCTCTTGTTTGTGTGGCTAGATGAGCCACCCTACCACCTGACAACCTTTCCCACACTTTTTGGCAGGTACTACTTGGTATGAATGCCAACAGGCATCATCCCAGCCCCGGAAGGTGTTCACTGTAAACTGAAGTAGGCATCAAGGGGACTCCCACGAATTGAGACAGCAGCTGGGAACATTCTCATTACTGGAGGAGAGAGGTCTGGAGAGACTCAGTGCATGATCACAGCATTAAGCTTCAGCAGATGCCTACACAGGTGCTAAGGTAGAAATATTCATCTGAAAGAAAACTGGGGGAAAATTATGTTCAGATTCCAGTTAGACAGTGAGATATGGAAAACCATGAGTGCAGTGCCCAGAAGAAAAAATAAAACCAAACAGTGGTGATATATCTTTTCATATACTGCAATTACCTATGACAAATCAACATAACTTTCAAGCAATTAATTATGTAGTATAAAAGCAGACACAGACAGAAGAATAGAACATAAGCAAAGTGTTATTCCAAATATACAGAATCCCTACAGGACAGCTAGAACTGCCTTGCCTGGAGAAGCACTAGCACCACATGAAAACCCAAGGTCATGTTCTGTGGAAATGGATGAGTTAGTGGGATGCATGGTATCATCACCAGTAACCATCACAAAGAAAACACCACTTGCTGCAAGACTAAGTCCAGTTCGTTACTGAGAAGCTAGCGTTATGCTGCAAGGATAAGGAACAACTCACAGCGTTACTAATGACAGAGATACACATCAAAGCATGCCTTCTGGAGACAAATATTCTTCCAGCTCTACAAAACAGAAAATATATGCAAAATGCCATACCTTTTTTTCTCTTTTGAGAGTGTTGAAAATGGTAGAGAGTAGAAAAGTTCACACTTCAGAGCTAGCCATGCCTCATGGAGCAAGTGCCTCAGGAAGTTAGTTCCTATTATAGACAAAGCTACAAGATGGAGTTTTGTTTAAAAAGGCAAGAATAAAGCAGTAGTTTCAGAGGATTTGGAAGCATGCAGAAATGCATTTATCATATGTGGAGAAAGAGATATGTCTGAGATGAGCTGGGGGAACAGCTACTACACAAGCAGAAATGCTAAATCAGTAGCATACCCAGATGTATGAAAAGATATTCATAGTCCAGCAATCAACTGAACCAGAAGATCTGTAATAGAAGTTTTCATTCTTAAAAGTTACATAAATTACAATATGGTAACAGCTTAGTACTTCATTTTCTAGGAAGTGGACTGAATGGATGGCAAAACTAAGGTGACAGACAAAAAAATCTGTGTTGCTTATTAAGCCTGTAAACTGATAGCTGTGGTTGTGTTGAGACCACTCTCATCATGGTGAACACGAGTTTCTTATTCCTTTTTTGCACTTCCCTATCATCATTTCTAATCGTGTGCACTGATACTCACTTTACATTCAAGCAGGGGCTCTCTTTTTGATCTTTGAAAGGTGTGTAGCAAGCCTGACTTGTTGAGACAACAGGCCTCCATGCCCTGCGGTAGAACACAAATCAGTCAGTGTCAATTGGGAACTTAAGCACAAATTATCATCTAATAGGTGCTTTGAAAGCAAATGAAGACAGAGTTGCAAGACATCCTAGAGTGTCACAGTAGTTATCAACCATATAAGGAAGGGCCTCAGAAAAGCATGCATCAAAGAACAATGGTTTTGTTTCACACTCTAGCAGAAGAGTGAATGACAGAAAAAAATATCAGGGGACAAAAATGATCCAAAGATCCATAGCCAAAAGATCTACTCAGGTCAGGAGACCTGTGTACAGCCCTCAAGGAATGGGACAATGCAAAAGCCTGAGCTGCACTGGAACAGAGAACATGGGAGACACAACGGCAAGTCAAGCAATGAAGAGTTATCAGTAATTGGTCTTCTGATATGTTATTAGGCCAAGGCCAGGATCTGAATTTAACAAGAATCTCAATGATCAGTGACACTTAATGCTTCCATTTTTTCTGCAAGACTTGCAAACAACATCAGGAGCAAGCCAGAGCCTACATTAAATAGAACTCAAACAAGCACATAGAAAAGACTAGTAAAACCATGGTGTCATAAAGAGAAAGGATGGCTTTGTAGAACATCCACACACCGCTAATGTTTGGCCCCAGCAAGTCAAGAAAGCCTTCCACAGAGGATACACAATAGTTACTAAAAAAATTGTATATACGACTCAAATGGAGGGATACAGCCTGAAATATTATGTTAGTTGTTTTTTAAGATGTGGAGGGAGGTTGCCTTATGGCAAAGCTGTCCAGGAAGTATATGCTGATCTTGTACTAACTCAGTGGGTATAAGTTATAAAGAGTATGCAACGAGGACTGTTTACATTTCCTCTGAAAAAGGATCAGTATTAAGATGTGCATTCTCCAAAACCAGCATCTTGGAAACACCTCCAATGCAGACCTCATACTCCACATTAGTGCCAAGACAGAATTTTCTCTTGGTTTGCCCATTAAATTCTTAAGACAGTTCTGATTGTCACTTTTTCTTCTTCATCCAGAGGTGAGAACAGGGTGAGAGCACCCCTTATTAAAACAGAGTAAGGTATTTATATATGTATTAGAATTTACGTTACATTGAAGGATATTTACAGCAACCAATGAAAGAAGTGCTGACAGACGCAGGGAAATGGTTAAGAAAGTAATCACAAGTTTTTCAGATGTTGGTTACAGATGTTTGTCTACAAATAACTATATTCTTTAAGAATCTCTGCAACTTTGCTTGGTGAATTAACTGCTTTCAAAATAAGTAACTGTTCTTAGCATGTTACTCCAGGCAGTGTGCATTGTGCACCAGGGAACTCCACAAATCAAAACTTAGTCAGGATTTTGATAACAGTAATTTTGGGATTAGGAACTTAATTTTAAGTTATGGTACCTGACTGCTTCTGTGGGACTAAATTACTTATTCAAAGGTGTATCTGAAGTCAATGACAGAGCTGGAAACTCAGAGCTGGAAACTTAGTTTTGACTTATATACTAGAACTCTGTGCTGAGGCCATTCTTATGTGACTAAACGGAAGCTGAATTTATCAGGTTCATAATCTAGAAAATATATGTGGAAGAGTGTCCTTGCTTATCTAAAAGAAGATATTAACTCTCTGTCTTTTTCTCTGAGAGTGACTTGATTCTATATATCACTTTTAAGTATGTGCTTTGGGATTTTTATTTCAGGTTTTGGGGAGAAGGGGGGAGAGGGAGGGAGGGACAGAGGGAGGGAGACAGACATCAGTAGTACCCTTTCAAAATTATTTTGCAAATATGAATTTTACTTTTCTGTACATAAAGTTTTGATAACACCCATTTTGCCTGAGACTAAAACAGTCTTTTCTGCTTATGTAAGGGAGAGAATTGAGAACTATAGTATCTGTCTACAGATATCTATAGTCTCTCCATGACTTTATGTCTCTTCACTCTGTGAAAACTCCTGCCTTTGGATAACACACAGTTTTAGAGATGGAAAGCAGAAAGAGAGGGAGCCCATCTGCTAGCCACAGGAGCTTCCCCTGCTGACTCCACATATTTCCACTTAGAAATCCAAGGAAGAGTTAATGTCTGCTTCAGAGCCTGAGGCACAGGTAACATCTTCCACTCTGCCTGGCTACAATGCAGAGCTGCTGAGGGTCTTAGCATTTGGCAGCCAGCTTGGGTGTCCGTGCTGAACTGACTACACTGGGCACAGTGAAGAACAAGCTTTAAGCTGGACCCAAGCTTTCCTCATTCCTGTGAATCAAAGAATCACAAAATACCTACCTATGTCTAAACACAAACAAAGCACAACCTTCTGTTGTTATTGAAACTTGACAAAGTTATTCCAGAAATGAACTTACACCTCCACAGGCTACATGATTCTCAGAGAGCAGCATCAGTCACTGCACTGAAACATCTGATTTATTATGCACAAGTATGAGGTAATTACTACATATTTATTACTTATTATTTTATTATGTGTTTATTTTGGAGAGACAATAGACTATCTGTAATTAGGTTTGCATCCATTACAAAGGCTTTTTTAAGATGTTTTATACCTTTAACTTTCCTTAGCTTGAAAATTGCCACATTTATTCTTCAGGCAATGGGGAATGAGTCTTGTTCAGTTTGAAAAAACACGCCCTTGTGCTTCAGTTACTGAATTTCAACTGAGAAACAGCAAAGGAAACTTTTCTCACTTAGTTCATTAAGATGGCAAAAAATATGCTTGATGGAGGAATTACATTTATTTGTTCAGCTTTCACAATTTTACTATGAAATCACTGGCTCCAAAGCACATGGGCCTTAAACCCACCATGAGTTCCATCCTTTCAAAAGTCTGAGTATTCACAAAACCTATGTTAAGCAAATTATCTATTTTCTGTTTCTTTCCCAGGCATCATCCTCTGTCTGATCAACAGGATATTTGGTTATGAAACAAAGAAATAAACTAGCTTGAACTGAAGCACTGCAAGTTCCCTATTGGTACCCATTGTTGCATTTGAATTTGTGGGGTTTTGTATAAAATACTGTATTAACAAAAGTTTGTGTGCTCTTTTCTCATTATTTAAACGCAAAATCTTGTTCCCCTAAACAGGGCCCTCCCCTTTTAATGCTAGAAGGATGGGAAGTAAATAATTTGATTAATACATTCCTTGGCAATTTTTCACCAGCACAAACAGAGATAGGATTGTTTTTTGTAATAATCTTTTCCCTCAATAACTCTTACTAGAGGTTCCCTTTAAACTGATCAGGGTCAAGTCCTTGCAGTACTCAAGTGCAATAGGTTTATCATGCCTCCCTTCAATACATAAATGCAGTTGTTTCTATTCCATTTTGCTCTATTCCTTAAGGAGAAAAAAGTTTTTTACAAGTTTACAGTTTTTCAAAACCCTAACAGTGACAATCATCTCATTGACTTCAAAATTTTTCTAGGCCTAATTTCTTCATTCTATTTTCTGTCAATAGTCATCCTGAAGTAATTTAAAAAACATCTAAAGTGAAGTGTTAAAAGATTTTTTTCTTTCTTTCTTTCTTAGGAAATAAACATCTTGAGACTTCACAACAGGTATCTCATTTGCTTAGTTCTTATCTTTATTACCTATTTCAGCTAACACGAAAAGGTGCAAACATTTCGCCACACTAAAAGCTTTTTGCTGTGCCGAGCTCAGAGGAATAAACAGACTTGAAGCTGCCAGTGATGCTCTCAAAAAGTAATTACCAAGGGGCTTTCTAGAAGGATTAGTGTCCTTTAATATGCTGATTAATCAGCTTTTAAATAGTAAGGATCCTTGAGTGACTCTTTTCAAGTAAAGTGAATGTCTTTACTTGCTGGTATATGATAATGGTATTTGAAAAATCAAAAGTGATTAATATCTAAGTGTGTTTAACTGTACAAATAGAATTCTTTTCAGAAAGGAAAAAGTGCTTAGTAACACATTTATTGCCCACCTATACTGTCTGTCTGAACACGATATTTAGGGTTTTTCTTATTCTCCCAGGAGTAGGCAGCAAATCCCATGGGCTTCAGTGAGAGCGCAGCTGGGAGCCTCTCGGGGGGGGGGGGGGGGGGGGGGGGGGGGGGGGGGGGGGGGGGGGGGGGGGGGGGGGGGGGGGGGGGGGGGG
>JAVSBS010020035.1:0-17445 GCA_033124195.1 Coracias cyanogaster
GGCGGCGGCGGCACCGGCGGCGGGGCTCCGCGCAAGCTCCGCATGGTGCCGTCCCGCGGCCCCTGCGCTCCCCGCGGGCGCAGCGCGGCGCAGCGGAGCCGGGCGCGGCGGCCGCCCCAGCCGTTATAAAGCCGGGGGCTGCCGGCGGCGTGAGTCACCCCCGCCCTGCCGGCGCCGCGGCCGCGGAACGCTGCGCGCACCGCACCGCGCCCAGGTGCGGGGCGGGGGGAGGCTGGGGGGCGGCCGGGGGGCAGCCCGCAGCGGGCCCGGGGATGTCCCAGGGAGGGCCGGGGGGCATCTCGCGGTGGGTCTGGGGGACGCCTCTCACCGGGGCTGGGGCGCGTCCCACAGCGTGTTGGGGACATCCATCAGCAGGTCTGGGGGACATGCCACAGCATGTTGGGGACATCCTTTAGAAGGTCTGGGGGACATCTCTCACTGGGTCTAGGGGACATCAGCAGGTCTGGGGGACATGCCACAGCATGCTGGGGACATCCTTCAGTGTCTTGGAGACATCCTGGGAGACAGCCTAGGGCTGGCTGGGGACATGTTGCAGCACAGAACGTGTTGGAGACATCCCACCGCAGGCCTGGGGGACATCCCACAGCAGGTCTAGAGGGATATCCCAGGGCTGGCTAAGGGACATCCCGTAGCAGGTATGGGGAATATCCCTCTCCGGGTCGGGGCGACATCCCACAGCACTCTGGAATGTCTCACAGCATGTTGGAGACATCCCTCAGCATGTTTGGGCCATCCTCCAGCAGGTCTGGGGGATATCCCTCAGCAGGTGTAGGGGGTGATCCCAGGGCTGGCTGGGAGACACCCTGCAGCAGGCCAGCGGCAGCAGACAACAGGTCCAGAGGGATCCTGCAGCAGGTCAAGGCGGGGATCCTACAGCAGGTTACAGCACATCCCATAGTGGGTCAGTGGTACCCTACAGCTGCTGGAGCCAGCTTGGAGGCCTGTCTCCACTCCTGTACCTATGTTCCCCTCAAAATCCTGGGCCAGTAGCAGATCCAGAAGTTCTTCTGCCAACCCCAGCCCCAGTATTCCCCTTGCTCTTCTCTAGGAACAGGGATCACCTGCAGTCCCCAACCCTGCCTCTGCTGAGCCCAGGCAGTGTTGTGGGCATGGCTGCGGTGGGGGGACGCAGGCTGCACATCACCTTGTCTGGGGCACATGAGCATTGAAGGAAATTTACCCCATGAGTCCTGTAGAATTGAATCAAACCTGGTTTCTCCTTACTGCCCTCAGTCCAAGAAGTGCCAGCACTGAGTAAAAAAGTAATGCTCATGTGTACTTCTTTACTTTACTCTGTCATGGACCTGTTTGAGCATCGGGGCACTCGGGAATCCAGAACCCCTTTGAACTCATGTTCTCCTGCTCCAGAGAGAGAAAAAAAGCTCTCACCTTCAGCAGGACTGGCTCCCACCTGAACATCTAGGGGGAAGAAGGGGCAGGGGGATCAGGGACCTGCATTTCAGAGGCAGAGCATCACCAGCTCCTTCCAGCAGTAATGCCAGGTCATGGTCTGCCTTGGTGAGCTCCTCTTTCTAGATGTAGATTGCTTAAATGTAACACAAGCCAAGTGTTAACAACTAATGGTGCTACCTTCGGCCACCTCCATCCCCTGGGAAGGGAGGACATCAGAGCACAGAGAGACAGTTTCCTTCTCTGCCTCTTTCACGGATTTTCTTCTCTATTTTCTTTTCCTTACTTTTCCAGCTCTTCATACTTACTTCTTTTTGCCTTTCCTCTCCCTCCTAACTCCCTTCTGTCCCTTTTCCTGCCCCACTTCCATCTCTCCCATCCCTCCGTGCCTCTCCTCCTCTCCAGTGTGTCCTGTTCTCACACGTAGGTCCCTGTTTTCTCAGATTTTTCAAATTCCCTTTTTCCAAACAGGAAGGCTGAGCCCACATTACCCCGAGTCCTCAAACAGTCTCATTCTTCGGCTGAGGTGAGTTTAAGTGCAGCTGACGGGGAGCGTATAACGCACCGAGTGTCTCGACGTGCTTCTGCTTGGTTCAGTCCCGGTCAGGAGCTGTCGAATCGATTCGTTAGCGGCATCCCCTTGGGCGGTCAGTCTGTCTGGAGGTGTTTTCATTACAAACGTGGCCTTTTTTTGGGTCCTTATAGCTATTTCGTAAAAGTGCGCTCAAGAAAAATACGGGCTGAGTAAATAGAGCCTTAGTCCATGGGTACTTTAAAAGCAAATTGGGATAAGCCAATTTTGATTGAAAGTATTTAAAATAACTGGGCTGGATCTTTAGCTGTTATAAACTAGCGTGGCTGGCCTCAACCATCACTAGTTTAAACCAAGTGGAGGGATTAGCTTGTTTTAAATTTTATTTGTATCCTAGAAACTAAAAATTATTGTAAACAAGGAACAGATTCATAGAATCATTCTGGTTGGAAGAGACCTTCAAGATTATCAAGTCAGACCATTAACCCAGCACTGCCAGGTCACCACTAAACCGTGTCCCTCAACACCACATCTACATGGCTTTTAATTACTTTCACAATCCCCAGGTGCCCAGAACTTTAAAAAACAAATTCTCATTTTCAGTTCTAAACTTCTTGGTGCTTCAAAGACACTACAGAATTGAGGGGAAATAAAAAGGGGGAAGGGAGGAATTTTGTTCAGTTTCATGTAGACCCAGCCATTTCTTGTAAAAGCCATTTTACATAAAAGGTATTGTTTAGGAAAGGTTGCCCGTCATCAGCCTGGAAGGTCAGTGTTATACATTAAGATGGGTATGCTATAGACTTGATAACATCTACCCTAAAGCCAATATCTTACTGCCAACTTGCATCAGAACTGGTTTGCTATTAGAAGAGATCTTACATGTTTATATGGCCTTTAGGTGATTACCAAATTGTAAAGAAACATTAATTGAACAGAATGACGGCTGTTTTTTTTAAAAAATGGAAGTTGAGGTGCTGAATCTCTGAATTTCAGTGTCATTACCTCCTAGCTAATTGTTCAATTACAAAAGTAGTTAAAATCTACAGTGTCTTCAATGCAAATTGTCATATTGCCCATTTCACAAGTGCACCAGAATTTTAGAAGTGCTTTTATTGCTTTTGATCCACTTTGAGGGACAGCCTCATATTAGTTTTCTTAGTTTCAAAGGCTTTTTTTGCATAGTTGGATTTTTACTGAACCAAGTCATTCTGAAGCCTGTAACATTTCTTTTACTATTTCTTTCTGTCTTTGCTGGTACAACACCAAAACCACCCCAGAGTGCACCTGGGGGCACGAGGGACAGCATGGTGCATAACCCAGCAGAAGCAGCTTTCCAGCCTCTCTATTATGTCATCACAGTGATACAGATACCTTCCCTGTCCCCCCCCGTAGACACATGCCCACCTGACATCTGCAGGACTATCCCAGTGTAAATGAATCCACCTCATAAGGACTTTTCTCCTTCCACAGGAAAACACCCAGCAGTAGGATCCAGGATGGTCACCCTGTACACAAGGCTTTAGCAGGGCTACAGCTTCAGCTGTTCTTGGGTAGGGTTAGGCATCTCCTCAAGAGGGAAGCCAAGAAGTCCCATTTTCAGATCACCTTCAATAATCCACTAAACATCTTCTGCCGTAAAACCTCTAATGTCAGAATTAGGAAATACCACTCCAAATGAGCGATAATACTTTAGCTTTGACATACTATGCTAACGATCCTCCAAAAGTCCTTAGTTGCTTTCAGAATCCAGAGTGAAACACCTATTTTTAGCTTTCAGTATGGTTGGTAGCTCTCTCTGGTTCTTCTCAAAGCCTCAATTTTACAGAAAGCTAACTGTCTATGAGTAGGCATTCAAATAATTATTTGGCCTATTCAACTGATAATGCACTACAGAGTTTACAGATTTTTTTAAGACTAAGAATGTGAATACATCAGCTATCTAAAAAGATAATTGTCTCATAAAAGAAATGAGAAAAGGCATGTAATGTGAGACAGGAGAATTATCTTTTTTGTCCTAAAAAATCTCTCAATAATGACAGTGTCTAATTTGTTTAATCTTTCACACTACGTATCTGACAATGGTCTGAATTCAGCACAGTGGTGCAAGTTTCCTGACCCTTGTACAGGAAGAATATACTTACCTTTATCAGATGCTTATATAGATATATAGCCCAGGTGTGGAATTTCACCTAAGGTGTGGAAAACCTCAAACCAGTTGCCTTTGGTACCTGGAATAACCTAAACACGCAGTTCATGCAAGAATATCCAAATTTCTAAGCTGTAACCTGGTTGGGATTCCATCCTTCTCTCACTCAACATTCCTGCTTTATGTCAATAATTAATGTCCAGTGAAGCAGTGGCCGGCCCAAGTCATCCCCTTCATAGGTGATGAGCCCAAGACCCTTCTCAGTCTCTTGTTCTCTGTCTTGAGGATTGTACAGAAGGCAGAAGAGTCCCTTTCTGCTTGTATTTGCATCAACTTGGGTCTCCAGCATCTACCCAACTACCATTTATGGGTTTTTAACGTAAAAATGTTTATGTTTTTTAATGTAAATATTAGAGGTAATTTTGTAAATTACTTCTAAGCTTTCTACCTCTCCCTCTGATGTGGCTGAAGTTGGCTGTTGCCTTCACAAGTTACCAGCAATGGGAAATGGAGCCTTTGTACCTGCAACTCTCATGGAGATTGTAAAACCCAGCTGGGATGTGAAGTAAAAGGCTTAGCAAGTCTGGGCACCCACCAGTATGATCCTAGATCATACGGACAGCAGTTTGCGTAACTGTGTAACATAGAGAAAATGAAAGGTAGTTGCCTTTGGAGATGTCCATGAGGCTGTTGCTTGCATGAACATGTAGGCACATCTGAGAGGTCAGTGTAGATCTGCCCTAGATGGGATGCAGGTGAGGAGCAGCATGGAGAGCAGCAGCAGCATTCACCCAAAGCCATGCGAGGAAGTTCCTTGTACAAGAAACAAGGAACTGCTTACTGTGAAGGGGGCACCTTGTCATCCATAGTTCAGAGTGAGCCACAATGATCTTTTGTCACAACTGTTGCACCTTAGGCTCATGTTTGGCCTCTTCTGCAATAAAAGAAAATAATTGATTAAAAAAAAGTCTAAAGAGACGGGCAGATTTTCAGATTAGAAGAGGCACCGTAGTCTGAATTCCTACTAAATCAAGCCATAAATTTCATTAGTGAATCCTAAGAATAGAGAGATAAGTTGTTTTTTGAGCTAGCACATATCTCAAGATAAGTCAAGCATTGACTTAAACCAACAAAGAATTCACCGTTTCCCTGGGCAAACTGGTCCAACTCTTAAAACCTCATTTCCTGTTTGAATCTCGCTGATTTGGACCAGCAGATGATATTATGCCCTCTAACGTCAGGAATTTTCACCTTCTGCAAGTAATTAATTATAAGCTGGAAATAAATTAATGGCACCTGTTTATCAACATTGAGCCCTCTTACTGTTTCAGTATGAAGCAACATTTTTGTCACCACGAAATTATTCTGGTAGCTCATCTCCAAGCCCCTTCCAATAGATGAACAAACTCTGTAAGGATTCTGGCATGCTTTCAGGAATATTCTCACCCCATACGATTAGCCACACGGCTCTATTCTTAGTTATATCCTCTTGCAGACCGAGTCAACTATCGACGTATAAACAGAAACAGCCTTGTGAATACGCTAATGGAAATGAAACAGATTTGCAAGAATCTTCAGCAATAAAAAAACATCTCAGAGTATTTTGATTTCTGAGGTCAGATAAGAATAGTTGTACTGAGCTGCTGTTCTAGCGGTATGTTCCTAGTGCTCCCTGTGCCTCATTACGCTGCTTTTCAGCGCTGCCGTTGTCATAGTAGTCCATGAAGAACCTTATGTAAGAAATAAGAAGATGGTTCTGCAGTATGTTAAAAAAGAGCATTTAGCAGATAAGTGCTAATGTTCTAGATCAGGGATTCTTACTCCCTTATTCTGCACTGGATCATGTAACCACATGAATCATTTTGATTGCGAAGCACACGTTCTCCCATCAGCTCAGGGGGATTGAAGTGGAATATTACAGTCTACTCATGAAACACTGGCAGCAGTGGAACAAGAAAAAGCTGCAATCATACAACCAGAACTAACAATTTCTAGCTGCTCACCAAAATTTGCTCCTTTGACTTGTACACAGATTTTATTTAGACTTCTCCACATCCACGTGACTCAGTTTGCAAAGTCCAGGGCAGCACAATCCTGAGTGATTCGGCAGGAATTGTAGATTTGTGTGATGGGCAAGGACTCAATGCCTTTCTGTAATTTTCAGATACGTCTTTAAAAAATGTATAATCTTTGCCAAGAAGATGCAGTATTTGTTTGAGCTGTTAGCTGGACTTAGGGGAAACATTCTTTCAGCCTTTTTTCTTTCTACTGATTGCTTTTGGTAGGAAACATCTTTGCACACCAAAATGGGTTAGTAGATGTATGCTGTGGGCAGGGGACTGGCTGGTGAGGCCGTGTTCTCTCTCAGCACACATGAACCTACCAAGTGAAGCAGTTTTTCATTGAGATGGGACTTACTGGGCCATGGGGGAAGGAGATGGAAATGCTTCCATAGCCATAGAAAGCTACCAGATGCAAGAACTGCAGGCAGATTATTCAGGAGGGCATTGTTGTAGCTCTGCTCCCACCACAGACAACTGATTTATCATATGCCTCAGTGGGAGCCAGCTAGACCAGTGCTAAGAAGGTTTTGTAAGCCTGCTTCCAGCACTGGAGTTCTGAGCACAGGAAGGACATGGAGCTGTTGGGGTGGGTCCAGAGGAGGCCACAAAAACTCTCAGAGAGCTGGAACACTTCTTCTAAGTGAAGACAGGCTGAAAGAGTTGAGATTATTCAGCCTGGAGAAGAAAAGACTCTGGAGAGACCTTACTGGAGCCTTTCAATACTTAAAGGGGCCTGTCAGAAAGGTGGGGACAGTCTTCTTAGCAGGGCCTGTTGCAATAGGGCAAGGGGTGGTGGTTTCAAACTGAAACAGGGGAGATTTAAACTAGATATAAGGCAAAAATAAATTACAGTAAGGGTGATGAAACACTGGCCTAGATTGCCCAGAGAGGTGGTCGATGCCCCATCCCTGGGAACATTCCAGGTGAGGTTGGACAGGGCTCTGAGCAACCTGCTCCAGTTGTAGATGTCCCTGCTAACTGCAGTGAGGTTGGTCTACATGAGCTTCAAAGCTCCCTTCCAGCCCAAACCATTCTCTAAGTCTATGAAATAAACCAGCCCAACTTTCCTCCCTGCCAGGACCCTCACGGGTTCATCTGGTCCCAGTTAGTTCTGCCTGTACCCTCAGCGGGTCCATGCCTGCAGCTTACCCTGCTGCCTGCACACCCCAGATTGTGCTGCCTGTGTGCGTGCCCCTGCCTCCCACACCTCCCCAAGCACCACACAAGTCTCCTCTGTGACCCTCATCACAGAAACCAGCAGCAGCACTATGAATGCTGCTAGTACCTGGCTTCCCACTATCTCCAAGGGGACCAAGAAGAGGTCACTTGTTCAGTTTCTATTTACTGTACCGTGCTCATGATGCATGGCTTCCTCAGATTGCCTGCAGTCAGCAGGCAGAATTTTTTTTTTCTGTTTAACACACAGTTTGGTTTCTGTTTTGATTCTGCTGCTTCTCTTCTCCCAGCCTTTGCTGGAACGTGGTGGTGGCCAGCAAGAGGATACAGGGTGGGTTGTGCTCCTGTTCTTATTAACATATTAGGTGAGGAAAGAATTACCCTCAGAGGCAATACCCAGAAACAATGGTTAGTTTTTTGGTTTTTACATTCTGGGTGCTGCAAATTCCCAGAATCAACTGGGAATTTCACCCCTAAAATCCCTTGTCCTGCGTCTTCATTCTATCCTGCTGTCTTCACGAGGAGTATCATAATGTTAGCTCTTCTGCTGTAAATTTGGGGCATTTATGGTAGGTCTCTGGTGTGTGGCAGGCTGTGGGGTGTGATCTGCAGGGAAGATGGTACAGGTGGTAGTGCGGGTGGGACCACGTTTCTGTACATCGCACTGGGTGGAGTGTTCTTCACTGCTAATGGGGGATTAGCAGCTTCATGGTTCTCCAGCCTCCCCGATGCTCTGAATGTTGGTCATCCAAGGCAGAAACATGGAGCACACACACATAGAAGGAGCTCATCCACTTTCTGATCAGTCTTGGCCTTTTTGGCCCCTTTAGGGACTGTCAGGTCACCCATAAGGTTTTGTGTTTTTTTCTTACTTTCTCTCCCACTTTCTTCATTTCTGACTTTTTCTCTCACCCCAGAACATTGTGCTGCTTCATCTTTCACTACCACTGCCACCGAAAGGCAGGTATTCCCAGCACAGCACAGCTGAGGTGCCTCCAGGTCCTGGAGTACCACTGAATTCCTTTTTTCTCCTTTTCAGCTGCATGCAAGATTGCTCAGAAAGGTGAAAATTCCAGTGAAATGGCATGTTAGCAAAAAAGCATGCATTAAAAACCCCATGGGGATGGCTGGAAAATGCTTCCCCTCACCAGAGCCACCTCCAGCATGGAGCCTTCACTTACTACTCTCTTAAGTATGAGCTTAAAAAATTATAATGTCTCTCTGGTGATTTAGATTTGTGAGAATCCCAAAGCACTTAGTAAATTGCATTCTCCTGAATGACTCTATCTTCGGCACAACCAGATCTGGGGTGACAGCTGGCAACCATTTAACTTCATGTGTCCACATAAAAGAACAGCTCTGGGCTAGAAAAGGAAAAGCACCCCACCCCATGGCTTGCCAGGGGGGTTGTGTGTGTGTGTTTGTTGTTTTCTTCTTAGGATACAGAAACTAAAGTGCTAATGTTGAGCTTGGATCCATTTGGGCTATCCTCAGGAAAAACCATGGTGATTTTAGCATCGCCAAGGAGTTAGCATCTTGGTTTTATCTTCTAGCTGAATACAGGGGACCCTGCCAAACAGCAGTCACTAGGGTGAGTCCTGCACACGCAAGTGAGGGTACTGCCTTGGGCTGCAGCCCTGCAAACACTCGAACCTCTGGCTTGGCTGGGTTAGTCTGACCAAGAGGTCCACACAAACCCTGGGGTCAGGGCAGAGGGCAGGCAGCAAGCCCTGGCTGCGTCTGCAGCTCAACCCGCCTGCTTTCGAGGGAAGAGCATGACCTGCTGTGTCACCTCCTGAATACGAGCTGCTACAAAGGACAAATTATCCACCTCACCCTCCTACTCCCTGCTCTGTTCCTCTGCCAGCTCACTTTTCAAGAGCCACTATTGCAAAGGGCAGCTAATTATTCCAGGAATTCAAATTGGTTGCTTTTATGGTAAAGATCAAACAAAACCAAACCCCCAGCAATGCAAGCTGGTGGTGGCTGCCTGCCTCAGCGGGTAGCTGAGTGCTGGGAAGATGTGTTTCAACCTCCCAACAGCTCATCATCTGGGTAGACGTCACTAGACCACAGATAAGGAGGAACGGAGGGAGAGGAGGATGAGGATGGCACGAGGCTGAGGGAAAGGAAGCAGCAAAAAGGAGCATGAGTGGGGTGTGAGAGGCAGCAGCCCTGCCATCTCAAAACTGCTTTACTGTGTGCTGCATATTGTCTTAATTCTGTCTCCTGGGTGGCCTTGGGGCGTGGCACAAGGGTTTGGACCATGCAGAGCCATGTGGGCTCATCTCTCCTCACCACAGACCTGCGTCACTAGCCAACATCCCCGTGCTAAGGATGCCCCGTGCCCAGGTTCATGCAGTGCCTTTTCCCCTTCTAGTTACTATGCCAAAACCAGCAAAGCCAGGTCAGGGACAAATGGCAATGACATTTTCCACTTCCCTCAAAGCCAATATCTCCTGTCCCTTATATGACCAGGGTCCCACAGAAACATCTCTGCCTGAGGGTAACATGGTTGTAGTGAATGGCTGAATAAGACCATAACATTGTTTCTTGTTCCCTTGACAATACACTCGAGCTCAGGAGATCTATTTTAACCCTGTGCTGGGGCAATACCAGCTGATGATACCCTGCTGGAAACAAGGCAAGTGACTAGGCTCACAAACCCAAGTTATCATTAGGGTAAATGGGCTTTTGCCCCCAGAGAGGGGTTGGCTCTTTGTCTGGGAAGAATCTCCAGTCTCTCACTTTAAAGGTTGGATTTTCAAGTACTATAGAGCAAATCCTTTCCCAGTACAGCTTGAAAAGACAAAACTAAACTCAAATGTTCAAAATGCTCGTGTTCTTTAACTAGAGCCTCGTACACAAACTGCTGATTCTAAAGATGACCTGCAGCTGACTTCCACAGGCCTTGGGGCTGTGTAACCAGCAGGTTGTTGCTTACAGAGAGCTGGAGTTCCTATTTTGCAGAGTCCTGTTTCTTGTACGTTGCTATTAATTCCAATCATGACACATCTAACTCAGGGATTCCTTGATGACCAGTCCACTTTAGTGCCATGGCAGCAGCGTGTGGTGCTGAGAAACCAGTTAAAGGTGGTTTCCTAAGCTTAGTCCATTACTTGCTCACCAGGGAACAGCACCGTTTCCTAAAGCCACTCCCTTGATCACTCCACGTAGCAGCTCAATGAATAAATCAGAAATGGGCTTTCTTATGACTATCATTGCCCAGCCAGGATGGTCATGCTGTACTGGAGGTTCAAGAGTCCTGTTTTTGAGAAGCATTGAGACATCTGCTCGAGGTCCCTCAATGCACAGTTGCATGAACAGCCGACCGTCTTCAGACGTGTCTGATGCATTGAGAGCGGAACAGGCAGGTACTGCTCCAGCTCTTTCTAAATCCAACTGTTTCTAAACCCAGTTACTCAACTTCCTGCAGCAAGGCAAAGCAGTTACACTACAGATGATGAAATATTTCCTTCAGTTTACTCTAAATTCCAGCGAGTGATGTAACCAGCAATCCCTTAGTTTTGCATCGCCGAGCACAGTAAAGAGTGGGAGTTGATCAGTTCCCCACAAACCACTCGGGTATTTAAATCCTGCAGTAAAACCTTGTCTGTTCTACCTATTTCAGTTGCCTTTCACATCTGCCACCCCGCTGTCTTTACATGCTTCATCCTGCCAAGGTTAATAGTCAGAGCTGGGACAGTTCCAGCTCATTTCATTGTCTTGTCTGAGATGACATTTTAAGCAGCAAGTGCTTTGTTTAACTGGCGTAATGTCAAGTGACTTACCTCTCGTAGCCAATGCTGATAGTTTATTCAGTCAGAAATCTGCTAAATGGCTTGTTCACGTAATTATGATAATTGCCCAAGAGAAAAGATAGAGGAGTGTATCTTCCATTGAAGAAAATGCGTAACTGTTAGCCTGTGCTGACCTTTTCCTGCAGTTTCCTTCTCCTCTGTGAATGGATGTTATTAGCTGAAACTTCCCCATGTGTGCTCCTTGTTCTGCTCTTCCTGATTACAGCTTGGTGAGACATAGCCAGCAATTTGCATGGATTTTTAGAAGAAGCAGGAGCAATTTTCTTAGATATGGATTTTACTTTTCCTTAGCTGCATAAACATGATATTCTGTTGAAAATAAGGCTAAATGGAGCAACACAGTCAGTCATGCACATAATTTTGTCCAAATGAATAGTTCTGTTTGCTTAACATTAGACAAAAACATAGGGGAAAACAAAGAAAAGTATGTGTTTCAATAAATCAGGAACTTAAAGAAATCACTCCATACATTATCATCTTTATCGGCATCTTAAACAACTTCCTCTACCAGAAAAGGTGCCCAGAACGAGGACGGGAAGAGAAAGCTTTGCCACAGCCAAACCCTAACTTGAGTTCAACCAGAAGCATCCAGGAATTAACTCCCTGTCTCCTGGGAGCTTGGGCTTTCCTTTGGCCTTGGCATGGCTGTGGTTGTTATTGTTTTTTCCTCTAATCCAACATAAGCCAGAGAAGCTCTTGAGGTTTCCATATACAAGGACAAATTCATCATGACTCTGAGTAGCAGGACAGAGCAATTACCCTGCATAAGAAACCCCAGCTCTCTTCACCTCCGCTTTCCCACTGCACCTCCCGGCACATTGGGTGCCTGCTATTATCTACAGCCCTGCTCTTTGCTGCACCCTAACAGCTCTCATTTAAACAACCGAAACCCCATAGGGCAGCCTCAGATCTGCAGACCATCAAACAACACTGAAGTAGGCTGCAGCAGGCGAAAGCCCTGGCTGCAGTGCTGGGAAGCCTTTGAAGCTGACATCACTTGGGTTGGAGGTGTTTTGAACTGCGGAGAGGAAGCAATGTAGGAAGAAAAGGCTTTTATTCTGACAGTCAAGCTTAAGCCTGCCCTTGCTGTATGGAAAGTGCAAACTCGGAACTTAAAGAGAGAAAAATAAAAGGGCTGGCTTCAGCGGACAGTCGGGTTTGACTCCAGCTCAGCTGTCAATGGAATAAAGCCTTTGAAAAAGAACAAACCAAATCCTTAGTTCTTTCCTCCAGCATCAGCCCTAACCGCTGAAGCTTCAAAGGCTGGGCTATGCCGTAGAGGTCCTGGAGGGGAGACTAGGGCCACCCCACACCTGGCCACGCTACAGCTCTTTGCTCAACACCATTGGACCCCCAAGCTGGCCCAGCTGTCTGGGTCAGGACACTGCCCTCCCGCACCCTAGACCCCCAAGGGAAGGAGGCCTCATTCCCCAACCCTATCTGATGGTATTTCTCCCCTTCGGAGTTACTCTTACGGCAACACTAGGACTGGGTCACTGCTGCCTCATTTGCTCATTTGGGAAATGAGTAGTTACCATCTCTGCTTTGTACCTCCAGCATCTGCTTCTACACTTCCAGACACACATTGGTGCTCCAGGCGCAGGGGGTGACCTTCACATCCGAGCTCGCTTGGTTGTCTGCTGCGGCTCCAAAGGCAAAGGTGTGTTAGGAACATTTGCCTGTAGAGCCAGCAAATTGAATAGGCAGAGCTGGACATCAAGGCAAAAAAGGAAGCGGCTCATAATTACTTGGGTTGTATTTGCCTTTCCAAAGGGCATAACATTTTATGTGATTCATTAAGATTAGAGCCCTGTGTGTATTCATGAGAGCTGTGTTAGTATGGAAATTAATCATTTCTAAGGCACATGGCTGAGCTTTGATGGTGGTTCCCATGAGACTGCACAGGATAGACCTTGGGTGACATGAAGACGCTGGTGCTCAGCATGGGCCGGCCAGCTCCAGCTTGCTGCAAGGGCTTGCTCTGCTGCCAAGGCAATAGCCAAAGGTGCTGGCAATCCCAACCACAAGGTTGGCTTGCTGGGGCAGGAGGAGGGAGAGCAGTGGTCCCAGGCCCCACCACTCAGCAGCGAAGCACAGGGAGTGAGCAAACCCTGAGGTATTTGTGTGCTCCTGCTTCAGCCCTTGAGGTGTTTTAATAGTGGCCAAAGCAGCTAAATTAAAAGGAGAGCACTGAACTGCTGCTACTGCTGCTGTAATCTTGTGGTCTGATATTTTTGGTTCCAATCCCCACGGCTTGTTCTTCTCTGTTGGTAATGGCCAGGATGGGATCAGTGAGGTGGCAGATAGGATGCTCTGGCTTGGTGAGCTGCAGAGATCAGGTCTTGAGGGTGCTGGTCCTTCCGCAGGCTGGACTGTGGCAGGAATAGCTACTTCTTTGGCACTGGGTTGTATACAGGGAGGAGAAGGTCCAGGTCTGGGCTGCAGGATGCTACACGCTGGATACAGTAGGTGCCCATCTCTGCCCTCCCAGGCCACGTACCAGCCCTTGCTGACATGGTATCTAGTCCTGGCTGGGAAAGACTAATTTATAAGTTCTCTGAATATATATATTTAAAAAATCCTTTCAGGGTATATCTAAGATTGCTGGATAATAAACTCAAAGATTTATTACTATTACATTGCTGCATAGCCGCAAAGTCCACGAGTAATTGCAGCTTTACAGCAGCCTAACCTTTCGAGTACTTGTATTTCACATTGCATCCTTACCAGGGATGAGGGATAACTGCACTTGTCTGCAAACTGCCTTGGGTAAGACAAGATCATCAGGAAAACAGCAAAAAGTCAGGTGCACGCTCTGTGTGTTGCACTGACTTCCCTGTCACTTTTGCTCAGTTTATTAGCAGAAAACATACTTTTACAGCACTCCTGCCTTCAGATTTAATCTACTGCAGGAGGTGCACAGCCACGGAGGTTGTTTGCTCTTTTCACTTTGCGATATGATACTGATCACTCTGGAACAAGCCTTTCCTCTCTGCCGGCCCATTGACAGCAGCAATTCTGCCTGGTGACGCAGGGAAGGAGAATAGTTGCATGTTCCCAGCATCTCCAGTCCGACCTCATCCGTTAGTTAACCAAGGCTGCTGCAAGCATCCATGAGACGTTTCTTTTGGCCTAAAGTGAATCTCTGGCAAGTTCCCTCACTAAGATCTAGCAGACTTTCCACAAACATATTCCTGACGTAGCAGGAGTTGGGGGACAATGCCAAAGAGCTTTACAAAGGTGGCATTAGCTTTGTTATTCCACACAGAAACAGCTTTTCTACAAACTTCAATACTTTTTTTTGGATTAGAAAGGTCCCACCTTGGTCTTTCTGGCACAACCATCTCTCTCCAACCCTAAATCTCCATTTGAGTTGAAAAAACTGATGGAAACCACATGGCTGTAAAAGGAGGAAGTGCTAAGGTTGTTGCTTTTGTTTCCAAAGCATTAAATAAGGTATTGAATAATGATTTTTTTCTTGCATTGCTTGAGCTCTGTGGGGAGATTGCTACAGCTGATTCCTAGTCCTGTATTTAACAAACTTAGGCCAAGGTCACTTGGTCACACACTAGTTAGGGGAGCCCCATGTGTCCTTTGTGTAAAGAGAATTAGAAGCATTAAAGCACAAGCACCAATCTCTGAGTTCATCAGAAACCCAGTCAGAAGAGCCTGCAGAGTAAATGCTGTGATCCTTCATCTCCTGGAGATGGAGTGGCTGTGTGACCCAGGGCACTGCTGGTTAGCAGGTTAAACTTGGGAAAAGTCTGGGCTTGGCTGTCCAGAGACTGCCAGTGGTCTACCAAATAAACTGTTTCTCTGAAAGCTGAAACAGTCATCCACAAACTCCCCATAGGAGGAAATAATAACCACAAACTTTCTCGGCTTGACACCACAGGACTGGCCACATTACGAATGAACTTTTTCCCATTCATACTTGGGTTTCATCACCTTAAGAAGAAAGGGAGGAAACACGGCAGCAAGAGAGAGGCTGGAGAGAAAGAGCAGAGCAAATTAACATTAGTCATTACGAATAACATTTCAGGAGATCCTTTTCAAAAATAAAAGAAGCAGCTCACTTAACATCCTACGTCAGAAATGGTGATTCCACGTCTGCTATTCTAGAGTAAGGGCCATTAACTATTATTAATATATGCAAATATTAAAGAAAGCAGAGAAAGGATATTGCATGGGTAAGTGAACTAATGGGCTAACAATACATTGTCTTAAGCAACCCTTATTATTATTAAGCATTTTAAAAGCACTTTATCAAACTCATACCAAGACACAACCCCTCTTTCAGGAAGCTGTGATAGTACCAAAGACAAAACTGACAAGATCAGGGAAACCATTACAGGTCTTTGTGCACTGGAAGGGGACTCACAAGAGTCGCCTTCATTCTACCTCTGGCTGCAGCCAGATGCTCAATGCTGGCTCCTGTACCACCAACATCTGACAAACAACAGCAAAATTCATGTTGCCAGCCCTCAACTCCCTCATTTCAGCCCCAAGTAGGATGAGTGATGTCAGGGATGTGCAGGAGTGGATGTAAACCTCCCCCAGCTTGCACCTATTCACCTGCCAGGAGTAGGAGGCAGAGCAAACCCAGGAAAGGGGCAGGAGCTCTGCATGTTTCTATTTTGCTGTTTAAATGGTTTTTTTCCTCCCTTTACAGCCTTGAGTCCATTTCTCAGCCCATGTCTGAAATTGAAATTATGGGGGGGAAAGGCATCAGTGCATTTCCTTGGATTCATTATCTGTCAAGTCTGATAGAAGGATTAAATTGGGAAGGAAATTTTAAAACCATTCTTCTGACATGAGTCACAGGAGTAAGCTACCAGAAGCTGTGTCAAAGGCACTGTAGTTGGCAAGAAACATATAGCATCTTTATGATTCTTCCTTTTATAAAACCCAAACCATAAACAATAGAAACAAGGGAAGAGAGAGAATGGAATTTCATTAGAGCGAACGTGACAGAAATTCAATAATAAATAATAACTATTACCTGGAAAAATATGAAAAGCCATTTTCAAAATCATTACCTCTAATCACAAATGAATTTTGCAGCTTCTTTTCTATTTTCCACCTCTGTAATGAACTCTGATAAATTCAAGGGAGTACATGTTAAATAAAGAGATAGAAGGGTCTAATTTGCTGCTTCATTAAACCGGCTTATTTCTGGAACGTCTTGCGTATTGCTCTGAATTTCCCATCTCTGAAAGGTGGAGACAATGAACTATCTGTCTCTAATGTAGTGTGGCACACAATTAGGGATTCAAAAGGACGTGAATCTCTTTCCATCGGAGATACATGCAGCGATTATTATTTTATTACCAAATACTGTCAGCATTACATATTTCCAACGGATACCGTGACATCTGACTTGCATGTTAAATTTGCTCAAAGCGTTGCAAAAAAAGTCAGATGGAGCTTATTTACACTGCATTATTCCTTCTGATGTTGGCCTTCAGTAAGTCTGGTATGGTCAAATATTCACAGAGTTCAGCACTGAAGATTTGCAGTCGGGCAGGATATATAGAAGGTGGCCTTTCGGTTGTATTTTTAACAAGGTGACAAAGCACAATCTCAACTTTACAAATTCTGCTTGCAAATCAACAGAACCTTTAAGAGCATATCAGAACCTATCTCTAGTCAGCAAAGCACGTACACATGCAAATATGAGACATTGTCCTTCTTGGGGATGAGTTTTAAAGTAATTAAAGAGCTTTCAGCTTCAACTGAAACATTTTTTTTTCAAAACATGTTAACCTGAAAGTTCTCTAACTGCTAATTGGCTCTGGCCAGAAGTGGATATGCAGACTCAAAAAGACGAACTTTGAGCTAATAGAATAATGCAGATGTTTTCTTAGATGTAATATGAGCTTGGGTTTTACCTCCACAACAATAATATATGTAATTATCCACAGAAGAGACTCAGCAATCTGAACAGCAGCAGATGGAAATGATTGAGGCATTCAGGGCTATATTCTGCCTTTGTATATATAGAATCATAGAATCATTTAGGTTGGAAAAGACCTCTAGGATCATCTAGTCCAACCTTGATCCTAACCCCTGGACTATGTCCTGAAGTGCCATGTCTACCCAGTTTTTTAACACCTCCAGGGATGGTGACTCCACCACCTCCCTGGGCAGCCTGTTCCAATGTCTGACCACTCTTGCAGTAAAGAACTTCTCCCTGATATCCAATAAACACCTGCCTTGGTGCAACTTGAGGCCATTTACCTCTAGTCCTGTCATTAGTTAGTTGGGAGAAGA